>CM031954.1:31901758-31956758 GCA_018749465.1 Paracanthobrama guichenoti
TGCATTTTGGTAGAAATATACATTTAACAGATTTTTTTTTATGCCAACATATATTTGTCGGTGTCACAAACACTACGCTCTACCCAAGAGAATAAATCAGTGCATATGAGGCATCCATTTCAGTCACAGTTATCGCTTTTCATTGACTTCTGGCCAGTGAGTTTTGTAAGCTAATATCTTTGCTAATGTTTCCATTTGTTCCATTATAATAGTTAGAAAAGTTCATTTCAAGCAGCTTTCAAAACCCGGCAAACATTTTCCAATCATCACAACCAAAACAAACCCTTCTGCTTTTTATGCAAAAGCATTAACTGCATTAATATCATAAAAAAAATAACTTCAACTATTCATGAACTGCTTTCATAACACAGAGTAAATATAACTTTTATTACATGCTTCATTTTTCCTGCTACCTGTCCATGACTGTTACATTACACTCGCTTCATATCACGCTAATTATAAACCAGACACATTTTCACAAAGTCCAGCGGCGGATGTAGAGATCTTCATTAGACTCTCCACATTATTCTGATGGGAGGACAATGGTGAAGGGAGGCAAACTTCCACTAATTATCTTATTTTTAGTAATTATCTTGTTTTTTTCTGGGCAATTCTGAAACCCTGCTCAAAAATCTGACCTCAGAGCCCGTTTCTGTCATGTCCAAACTGACCCGGGTCAGATCCACTCCGGTCATCAGCATCCTCATCATCATCAGCACCAGTGGGTCAGTGACGTGATGCGAACACACCTAGACTTCTGCGGTCTAAGTGCTTCGTTTTAATTGGACAACTACACTTGAACCTGTGCAGGTCATAAATTTAATAATGGGAAAATAATTGTTCCAAGCTGTTTTAAGAATGTCCATAATTGAGTCAAGAACACGTGTTGGAAATGTACTGAACAGAGCTTTCACTCGTCCTCTCTACCGGTCTGCATACTCTAATTTTCAGTATGGAAAATTATTCTGTAATACAGTCGAATGTATTTTCTACATTAACACATACGTCACAGTACAGACATGTAGCTGGAAAATCAACCCAAATATTTTATGAAAGTCACATAACCACGCAGTATTTTTAACGATCCAATGAAATTCAATTATTTAAATATGAATAAATAACTTGCATAATTCAAATGAAATCTGTATTAAAATCAAATAGGCCTAAATAAAATGATCATTAAAGGGTTAGTTAACCCAAAAATGAATATTCTGTTATTTACTCACCCTAATGTTGTTCCAAACCTGTAAGACTTTAATCTTTAAGAAGATCATTTAATTAAATCTGAGAGCTTTCTGTCCCTCATTGACAGCTACACAACTATCACTTTGACACTTCAAAAAGTTCATGAAGAGACAAACTCCTCGTGAAGAGGATTCATTCATATTCATCAACGCACATCACGTCTTACGCAGAACGTTTGAGCTTCCACAAGAGCCAATGAGGATTTGTCCTTGCGCATTAAACAGGTTCGGTTGAGCTTCTGTTTATGTTCGCTGATCAAAGTTTATATGTGAATAAAAGCCTAAATTCAATCTGATTATCATATAAAGCGATTGCATTTTGGACTAAATTGCTCAATTCATATGGATTAGTTTTACGGTCTCTTTATGAACTTTTTGAAGCGTCAAAGTGGTAGTTGTGTGGACTGTCAGACTGCATTAAAAATCTTAATGTGTGTTCTGAAGATGAACGGGTTTTGAACGACTAAAAATAGCGATGTAACCCCATCGTTGCTGAGGAATATAATGTAGTGATCCAGTAGCTCAGCTATTTTATTGCTAAAAGTCACGGGGCGGCGTTGATAAGTTTCTGTGCTCCTGAATCTGCAGCGCGATCTCCGCTCTCAGTGTGTGTGTGTGTGTGTGTGTGTGTGTTGCTGCTGATGCACCTGAAGACAATACATTTACACTTGAAATGAGGTATTCTCTCATCAATGACAGTAGCTCATTGGAAAAGGATGGAAAATGCCCTTCATTTAGTTTGCACTAATAAATGCTGCTGCCTACCAGCTGTAATCACCAAAAAAAACTTTGCTCTGTATATTTTTTTTCCCCATATCGTCATAAATATCATTAATCACAAATATTCTTGAAATATTATGATTTAATTTTGAGGCTATATCACCCACCCCTAATCAGGAGCCTTTAAAATAGCATAATTGGGCATTTACACAAAGATGCATTTAAATTAATACAAAATTAAATAGGTAAAATGTAATTAAATACATTTAAATAATTGAAAATAATACAAATAGATTTAAATAAACTTAAACATAAACAAATAAAATTTCAAAAAAAAAAATCAGGACATCAGGACACGGTTACCGTGAAATGACTTATATGGTGATTTTGGTCATACCACACACCCCAAATACAGGGTAAATGCCAAAAGAGATGAAGACTCGAAACAAGTGTGAAAAGTCTCAAATCACAGTCAACAAGGAGAAAGCATCCATTATCTCAAAATACCATTCGCCATTCTGATCGATTCCTCGCAATCAGCAACATATTTATACTGCAGTGTTTGACGCATCAGGCCGTGCAGACAGTGTGCCTATAGATTGTGTCATAGTCTGCAGGTTTCAGTGTGGGCCGAGGATAATGAGATGAGCGAGGAGAAGGTCAGCGGAGGTGAGAAACAGCAGGAATCTCCCGGAACGAGAGGGTCACTGCTACTGAGGCAAAGAGGATTGTGGGTATAATGTTGGGTATAATGTAGAGAGGCGAGACAGCAGCAAACACCCACACTAATAACAGCGACAGAGCGCTAACATTGATTCCAGATAGCTCAGTATTTGCAGAGCAAAAATTATCGGTTTCATTACTGCATACACCAAAACACAGCAAACGAGTTCAAAATGAGTGCCTGTAAACAGACTCGCTTAATTAGCGGTGTTTGCTAAAGTATTATTGCCAATATGAAGGGTTAACCCTTACTCATAGCTCATCAAATGGTGTATTTCTTACATTTTTTGACTGGAGGACGATAAATTGCCTCATTTACTTTTTGAACCCCTCACTTTTATCCATCTGACTGCATTATGTAACAAAGCACATTAGAGTCCTCGGTGGATAATATAGTCCTGCTCTACATTTTAGTCTGAAATACAATATTCAGTAAAATATTACCAACGTAAAACAGGTCAACTGGCCCCAGCGATACTGCAAAAATAAAAGTAACAAAGACATTTATGTTAGGATTGTATTTCAAACTGTTCTTTTGAACTTTCTATTCAACAAAGAAAAAAGAAAAAAATGTATCACAGTTTCCACAGAACTATTAAGCAGAATTATTAACCATTAAGCCATTAAGCATTAATAATTAGAAATATTTCTTGAGCAGCAAATCAGCATATCAGAATGATTTCTGAAGGATCATGTGACACTGAAGACAAGAACAATGCTGAAAATCACAGGAATAAATGCATTTTAAAAAATAACCACGTACAACAGTTATTTTAACTAATAATATTTATCACAATTATGCCATTTTAAAGGCTCCTGATTTAGTTTTGGAGTCTCCTACCACAGGTTTACATGCATCATAGGTCACTTTCACTTTCTCATAATATACACTGCACATCACCACAATGTTCAATGATTCTCAAACGACTCGATGGATGTCTCTCTAAACCCCTCCTTTACGTGAGCTACTCCGCTCTGATTGGTCAGACGGCCCAGTCTGTTGCGATTGGTCTACAGCGTATGTCGGAAATAAACAGCCATTATCATAACCTTTAGCTCTGGAGCGATTTTACAAACAGTAAAGACCGTAACAATGGCGTTAATTTTACCAAACAATCCGAGCACGAGTCCGATGATGAAACACTGGAAGAGCTAGTTTCTCAGTAATGCGCTACTCATTTTGGGGTTCATTATGAGATGTTGCAGCTGTAATTCCTCACCGTCAGCATTAACAAGAGTACGTCCATCAACAAACCCATGTGTGTATTTCTGATTTATTGCAGTGCACATGCAGGAACTGTATCAACAACAGCGCATACGTTAGCCCAGCACTAACGTGAATGACTGTGGAACATTAAGGTTTGTAAAACAAATATTGCTCCATCCTTTATCTTTACTCACAGTAGTAAGAACGACAGACAATCTGCATTAATAGACACAGTTTTAGGTGATAGTGGCCCACAGCTGATGAGCAGAAGTATTTCAGTAAGACAGTAATAACGAGAGTTAGCCGGAAACATACACAATATAAAACACAAAACTACGCATTTTCTCTGGATTTGAGAAGCAGTCATCAGTAAAATGACGTTTGTGGGCAGGTCAAGTTGTTCGTTGTCAGACAATGTACAACATAGACAGCATTATGCAAATATATTTTCTAGTGACGTAAAACCGTAACGCAGTGGGATTTGAAACCAAAACAACTCGTTGAGGCGGTTCGGAGTCAATTTTTATTTTTGGGAGACAATAACTTTATTTATCGTGCATTTTCGACTTTAAAACATTGCAGAACGTTTACATTCACAAACTGCATGAAAGGGAACATTCAAAAAAAGGGAATATTCAAAAAACCATAATAGCGGCATTTTAAAATGGAGAGGCTGGTAAATCCACCAATGGCTTATTTATCATCACTGTGCATGCTGACATAAGGTCATCTATTGAAACACTCTCTGATTAAACTAACAGAAAGCGCATTCAGATGAGATTACCTGTGAGGTGGACCAGCCAAGCCAAACCTGCCTGCAATCTCTCCAGAATATCCTGCATTAATGAGACGGGAGCCAAACACGGATAAAACTAATTAACCTTGTCTTTTAATAGTGTCTTCTCTAAATGCCACACAAAAACAACCCCTGGTGGGTGGAGAGCAAGTGACCAGATCCTCGCCCTCTGAGCATCCTCTCACAGAGCCTTATTCTCGCTCTTAAACTCTCCTAATGAACCGATGGGATCGTGGCCCCTGGATCCCAGTTAAGCAATGAAATGGAATGAAAGAAGAGCTGACGAGAGGCAGAAGAGGAAGGGTTAATGTTCGGCATTCATCATCATGTCAGCACAGCCAATCAAATGCACATTTTTAATAAGCTCAGGGAACTCTGGGAGATAATGAGCACCACTGTCACTCCGCAAATAAAGGGCTGGTGTCTTAAGAATTGT
Organism: Paracanthobrama guichenoti; assembly: GCA_018749465.1. Lineage (NCBI taxonomy): Eukaryota > Metazoa > Chordata > Actinopteri > Cypriniformes > Gobionidae > Paracanthobrama > Paracanthobrama guichenoti. Next base: position 31,906,885 of record CM031954.1, read on the forward strand.
TGCTTTATGAAACATGCAACGCAGTACATTCTCAGCGAGCGCTATAGTGGACGTCAGCATATAACTTCTTATACAATCAGTTTGCACTTTCAGGTCAACGGCGGTCATGCAATAGTTTAAAGAGAACTTTGCTGAGAAAGTTAAAGATAGTTTGTGTCTAATGATGCACAGGACACAAAACAAAACAATTTCAACATTTACTCTACTGATCCCATCCCACGCAAAGCATGCTGGGAACTACAAACCCACAGTTAGGGTTGGGTATCGTTTTTTTTTTTTTTTTTTTTTTTTAAACCATACCGATGCCAAACCAATACTTTTAAAATAGTACCGGTGCCTAAATGGGGCCTGAACCGATACTTAGTCCATTTTATGTTAATGCAACAAACAATATTACATGAAGTACTAAAACAAAAGGATTCAGTTAACTTCTATGATACACATTTAAAGGTGGGGTAAGTGCTTTCTGGTAACTATTGTTGATATTTCAAATCACCAAAACAAACACGCCCCTATTTTGATAGCTCCGCCCCACACATATACATAACCCAGGCAACAGAATCTGTGTGTTACTATGGTAATCCAGGTCGAATGTTCAATGAAAAAGTCATCCCTTTCATCACAAAAACACAAACAGTTCTCATGAACGACTCGATGGCACGAGCACAACAGACCAACTAACGAACATATTAGAATTATGACCAGATTAGAGGGTTATATAGATCACGAAAAGAGGAAACAAACATATATTAGAGGCATAGTATCTTACTTGTCAGACAAACTTTGGGAGCTGACGCTTGAAACAACAACTTGGAGGTTTAGACGCTTCAGGTTTATCGCGTGTGGAAATGAACGGGTCTTTATGGTCGCTGAAGTGAACGATGATACGATCGTAAATGGACAAACAAGCGAACATGACACACAAGCCTATTCAAGCAAAAGCCAGCATATATTAGTATTGTTACTCGCCTATCGAGAAGAAATAAAGCAACCTCGGCCTTCGCTCCCTGAGTTCTCTCCAGCGCTGGAAAGCTGATACTTCTTGCCTGATCGTAAGCCTTCTTTTGTTCCACAGACATTTTCCCCTTTTTTCTTTTATCTGCCATCTCTCTCTCTTTCTGTCGTCGCTCGGCTAATGACGGTCCTGTGTGTCGTGTCTTTTGAATAATGACGTGCACTGAGCGCTCTCTTCTCCCCGTCATTAGTAGACACGCCCCTTACTGCTGATTGGCTATATGTTTGTTTAGGTACTCGGCCCGTTTTGTTAAGCAGTTTTGAAATAACACCTTTAAGTGGATTGAACGGAATGAAACAGTGACTGTGCAGCTCATTTTAATTTAATAATATTATTAATATATTAATAACTAAGTAATATATTTTATCATTAATTTAGCATTTTATTTTAAATAACATTTAAAAAAAAACAACAAAAAAAAACAAGTGATGACAGACTTGCATAGATGCTTTGCAAAAAAAACAAGATTTTTGCAATGAATTTAACTAACTAATGCATATTCTGAGGGAAATTGAATATCAGCTTTTGACTGGGATCTTGAAAACTGGGCCAAGATGATAATATATTATTGATTTATGTTAAATCAACAATATGGTTAAGTAAACAAAAAAGGTAAATTAAAAAAGTTAATTCGGAGGCTGAGAGGTTTTTTAACCTAAACTTTCATAAAAAGAACACACACACACACACACACACACACACACACAACCAGCATCAGTCACAACAAAAGCTCTTGTGGCCAGACACTTTAAAAGCCCTCAGACATTTCAAGAGCATTTTAAAAAGCCAAAGGAACCAAACAGTTGTGAACAGAGTCCCTGATCAATATTGGAAATAAGTTAGCACAGCATTCCTCCTCTTTTAAAACTTGATGAACATCAGTAATGAGAGCTGGTAAACAGCACATTCTCTGTTCAGTCGTTCAATTGTGCACACGGTGAGGTCAAACACTTTTTGATGATGTGCTCAAAGCCCTGAGTCATCAGCTATTGTTGTTCAGAGTGCAACAATGTGTTTAGTCAAATCTGGAACAGTTCAGGCCAGGACGCACTAAAACAATAACACAATCAATCTCAGAATAGATCCATCTAGTTATTTTAAAAGGTATAGTCCTAAAAAAACAAATGTAATTTACCCACCCTTGTTCCAAACCTCTAGTAACCACAAACTATCACCACCACAAAAAAGCATCACAAAATTGTTCATAAAACCTCAGAAATCCTAATATAATTCAATATTGTGCACAAAACAAGTTTAAGTTGTTTTTCACTGAAGGAAAATCACAATTTAAATAAAATGTCAGTATGTTTTACTATTGTACAGTTTTCAACTGTTATATGATTTCACATAACTTTTATGATAGGTTTAAAGTGGCATTCTGTAATTTTGGGTGTTTGACATGCAGCATACGTCCTTATTCAAGATTGCATTTCTTTTAACATGTAGTTTAATTATATGATACGTTAAAAATTATATTAAAATAAATAAATAATTGTATTAAATTTAAATATAACATACTACATATTGAAATAAATAAATACAATATGAAAAGAAATTATTAAATAAAAAATACACTACATATTTTATTTATATAATGCATTATTTTATTAAATTAATTAATAGTTTAATTGTAATATTTTATCAAGCAAGGAAAAGCACTCTCAAATCTAAATCAAACTAGTGGGACACCGTATCACATGTTAATCAGGATGACATTTAGGTGAGAACAATAGTAGCCAGTAAGAGACGTCACATAGGTCTGCTTCATCAATAGACCAATTCATTTACCACCACTGACAGGACGAGTCCTAACCCAACCACACAAAACACACACTCTCTCAACGAATCTCAATAAAACAGCACATCACTGTTTGCTCTGTCCCTCACAGGTACAGCTGTGCTGTAAGAATGAGGACGGGCGGTTCTGAAGCCAACAGAAGAGTCATTAATCTCTGTCAGTCCTGAATACATGAGCACATTGGATTTTTAAAGCCATGTCATTATTGACATTTACTAGCATGTCGCTCTCTGACAGGCACAAAGCTGGAGGGTGTTTGATAGAGGACGCTATCAAGGGTCCCACGGGGGCCAGAAACAGCCTCAGTGTTTTGCGAGTGCAAAATTACTTCAAAACAACAAAAGAGACTATTTTACATTCAAAGTCATCATTTACACACTCTCATGGTGTTCACTTTATTCAAAAGAGATGTTAAAGGGTTAGTTCACCCAAAAATGAAAATGACCCCATGATTTACTCCCCCTCAAGTCATCCTAGGTGTATATGACATTCTTCTTTCAGACGAATACAATCAGAGTTATATTAAAAATGTCCTGGCTCTTCCAAGCTTTATGATGGCAGTGAATGGCAATCCGAAGTTTGAAGTGCAAAAAAGTGCATCCATCCATTATAAAAGTAATCCACACGGCTCCAGGGGGTTAATAAAGGTCATTTTCTAATATAATTCCGATTGTATTCGCCTGAAAGAAGAAACTCATATACACCTATAGGATGGTGAGAGAGTAAATCATGGGGTAATTTTCATTTTTGGGTGAACTATCCCTTTAAACAAAATTTTCATGCTGCTCTTTATCCATACAATGAAATGAAAGGCGGCACTGCTGATAGCTAGAGCTGCATGAATCGAATCAAACATCCACGCTAATGGCAATGATTCAGCTATGTCTATTACACATTAGACAAGTACGATCACAGCAAACATTAAAATATGCGTTGACTCTGCCACTGACCCAGAGTTGCAATCAATGCTGGGTTGTTTCAACCCAAATTTGGGTCAAACACAGACGGTGGGTTACATTTTTTATGGTTGAGTTTGTCCATATTTGACCCAAATTTGGGTTTAAAACAACCCAGCGGTTTTTTTTTTTAGACTGTAGGTATGAAACAGCTCAACTTCTAATAAACAATGCATCGTTATTTCTGTGTTACAATAATTCAAACTGATGTCTACGGTTGTGATCAAAAGAGAGCAAAACACCTTTTTAAAGTGATTTGAGGCTTCAAAAAAAGATTGTAATATTCACCATTACACCATCATTACACCAGTAGGTGGCGATAAGTGACTGATAAAAATGTATTTGGCATCGACTCATTCATTCATGAGATTTGTTCAAAAGCGCTGATTCATCCAGTAATGGAACAAGTGAAGTCTTTATGAGTGAGTCATTGAATCATTCACTCAACAAAAATCTAATTAATTAATTGTAGCAATTAACATTTTGTCAGAACCTCTAGTAAATGACATGTTTTGTTTAGTTGTCTAATCAGAATTGTGGGAGAATAGTGATCTCTATTGTAAAGAAAATCGTGATTCTCAATTTATCCAGAATTGTGCAGCTCCAGCTACAAAAATGACAACAACAACAACAACAACAACAACAACAAAAAAGGACCACAACGGCAATCCATACAACTGTGTGCTGAAGTCATATGACTGATTTGTGTAAGGGACACGATGCCATTCAGTCTTTAGTGCCATATAGTAATGTACATGAGCATGATTTACATTTGAGAGCTTTTAGGTGCTCTGCCATGTTGAATGACAAACACTGGAGAAACAGTCATGAGACACGCAAGAACCATTGACTTCAAACATTTAGCTTGAGAAAATAAAAGGAATAAAAGCAACGACACTATAAATTGATCAAAAGTAACATTTATAATGCTAGCAAGATTTGGGTTTCTGTTCACTTTCTATTCAAAGAATCCTGGAATAAACTGCAACATGGTTTCTCCACACAAATATGAAGCAGCACAACCGTTTTCAACATCGATAATATAAATGTTTCTTGAGCAGCAAATCATCATATCAGAATGATTTGTGAAGGATCATGTGACACTGCAGACTGGAGTAATGATGCTGAAAATACAGCTTTGATCACAGGAATACATTACATTTTATAATATAATCACAATAGAAAACCATTATTTTGAATTGTAAAAAATATTTCACAATATTACTATTTTACAATGATTTTGATCAAATTAAATACAGCCTTGCGGAGCAGAAGACACAAAAACATTTAAAACAAGAGCAGCAAAAACAAAGCTAATTTTATTTCAAATGATTTTAAATGTTCAATTCAACTGCACAAAACAAATCTGTTCAAGCCAAAGGCATCTGTTCTCGACTGCTAATGTGCCCATTTACTGATTCAGAGGCTGTTTCACACTTTATAAGAACCAAACTCAAACCCACTGCTGAAAGTCTCCAGGACATTTTCACTTTTGTGTTTGACCTATCAGACCTATCAGTCTGATATGGGTTTCCCTTTAATTCTGCTTGGCCTGGACTGGATCCAAACAAAGACCAAAATCATGTCAGCTTATGGGATAGTGTGTGTTAAATATGCCAGAGAGATGATGTCCATATCTGCCCATCTGTCACAATGCTGGGCTGTATGAATGGGGTAAGACTGGCCTTCTTAACGAACAAGTGTGTGTGTGTGTGTCTTGCAGGGTAATGACCCTTTATTTCACAGTCAATAGCACAGCATCAACCATCTGTCCAGAGGAGAGACTTAGATTAGACACCAGCAGGACAACTGAGGCCTTAAAAAAAAAAAAAAAAAAAAAAAAAAAAAAAACACAAATCAATATATTTATATTATTATATATTGTATATATATTGAATATATGTATGTGAATATATGTGAATATATTGAAATAGCTGAATATATATATATATATATATATACACACACACACACACACGGGTGTTTATGACCGCTATCATGGGGTTACATTATGTGCAACTTTTAGCTAGGGCTGGGCAATAAACAAAATTACTAGATCACAATAAAATTTACATTGATAAAGATAAGCTCTGGCTATATTTACTCACTATGGATTAATCCGCCTATATCACAGCAGAAATAGCTGAATTTCATTATGTTTTCATGTTTTTGTTTGTTAACTTTGTCGCCCAAGGCTACTGTAATTTGCTCCTGTGTGACTGAGAAACATAAAGTATAGGTTTTTGAATCACCACAAATGTATTAACATTTTTATATTAGAGCAATACTCCTTCACCCTAAACCCTGAGCGTTTCCCTCTGAGAAATCCAGTTATCACATCTTCTCAGACCAAAGCTCATAATATCACATAACTCGACTCCCTAATCCCCAGATTATTCAAAATTCATGTTGAAAATCTATTAAGAATTGCTTGAACATCTCTAAGGGAGATTAATCTACAGCCGGGCATTACTGCAAACTGAGAAATACAACTCTAAAGAGGGATTACATTACAAACACGGTCCAGAAACACGTTTATATATGATAACACATATCTTCAATATATCTGGTATATCTAATATTCAATATATCCTGGATTGAGGACATCCACACTGGTTTGGGTTGGTACTTTGTGACTTCTCACTTGCAAGACACACAACAGAACTAATACTGACAGGACAGACACATTAAATGTTTCACTCAATATTTTACTGTGCTTATACACAAATATATAGAGTTGAAGATATTAAACCAGACACTTCTCACTTGTCGTTTAAGTTTAAGACGCTGCACCAAGATAAATGTCGTCATCACAAATGACATAACATTAGAGATTGTGCATTGTGTATTTCAGTAGCGCTTCCAAGAAAAAGAGCATGCAGTGTGTTTGAGGAGTTTATCTTTGTGTGAGTGAGTGTGTGCGCATTTTTAAAGGCAGTCGTGGAAATTTTCTTCAAGGACGTATGACACCACAGGATATTTCCTGCCCAACACAATACTAACACAAATGCTGAGGAAGTTTTCAAAATGTACCATGATCTAACAACTGATAAAAAGTAGTTAACTAAACTGCATGTTACTAACAAAAAGCTGTTACCAACACTTAAGTTATTATAAGGAGGAAAAATATTTTAAATGAAATGCCAAATGGTATAATTAAATCAGATGAGTTATTTTGCACAAAAACAAAAGAACTCAATTTGCACAGCAGCACCAACTTAAATTTGCATTATAAAACTATAAAAACAGAACACCTAGTTAATAGAACTAAACTGATAATGTAGTGATACAGCAATTTTTGATATACAAGACTCCATACAGGGACTTTACTTTAGGGACTAGGACAAATGAATCAGTTAATCTATTATTATTTTTATTTTAAATCGATTCTTTAAAGGGGTCATGAACTAAAATTTTCCTTGAGCTTTTGACATATACAGTAAGAGGTCATCATACTATAAGAATATCCTGTAAGTTTCAGAACTAAAAACTTCCTTGTTAATCCAAAACAGGGATGGAACGATTGCTGGTTTCACAATAAACCACGATAAAATGTACTGATGGTTAGTAATATCGTTTAAAGTCCTCATGAAATAAAAATTGACCCTATTTACTTTGTTAGCACACATTACAGGTCTTAGGGTGAACAATTAATCTGTGCAAGTTAATACACAGGAAAAAAAATGGTTTGTCGCAGTAATCTTTAAATCAAAGTCAATAGTAACTTCCGGTCTGGAAACTGCGTTCCTTCTCAGATGATGTCAGTTTGACGGCTTAGGTTTGAATATCCTTAACCACTCCCCTCCAACCGTTAGTCTGCTGTGAGCGCGAGATGGAGAGGAGGAGTGCTGAAGTAAAACCCTGCCCTCTGTTCAATATTCCCTTTCACAGCACTGAAGAAAACTCACTTGCTACTTCTGGTTCACTGGGACTTTAAAGTGTAATTATTATTAACAGCGTTTGATTATCACAATTTTGAAAACTCGTGGTAAATCCTGTCCAGCCAGCATCAGTCTGGTGCAGGCGCAGCACGCAGCGTTGTTTTTTGAATGAGAAGAAATGGCAGAAGGCGGTGACAGCGCCGGGAGGTTTTTCAGCCTTCTAAAAGTCCTGAGGGAAACTTAAATCAAAGATGGTCACCCTGTCTGCAGATCATGCAAAAAGAAAGTCACTACAACAGGGGCAAACACTTCAAATCTGCGAACGCAAGGCAAGTGGACTTTGACCTCAATACACTAAAACTACGTCTGAGAAATAATAACGTGAAGCTTGAGCCAAAGACGAACTAACAAGTTCAGAGTGCCATTTAAGGGATAATAATGTATATTCACTGTACACTTATTACACAGATTTTCTTTGCCACATAAATAATTACAGGGACATATCGAATTGAGATCTTAAAATGTTAACCATTTATAAATCCATTTTGTACAGTGTACAAAACAATCGTCCAGACAAGATGATCACAAGAAGTTATAGTAATAATTAATGTAGTATTAATAGTAAAGTAATCCCATTATCCCACAGAATAGAATCTTGCTTAAAGTGCATAGAGCTGCTGGTTTTATTTGCTGTTTGTTGATTTTCAAATATAAAACTTGTAAAAAAAATTCAGTGTGTGCATCTGTTCTTTTTGAACACTTTCAGCTCATTTGAACAAAACCGTGATAATATTGATAATCGTGATAATTTGGGTCACTATAATCGTGATATGAAATTTTCATAACATTTCATCCCTAGTCCAAAAACAGCTTTTATTGTTACCAAGCCTAGTTGCATCATTGCAACTTTATTCCCGCCCACTGGCGTGTTAGTGAGATGATGAGGAGAGAAAAGTGATACAGGATGGACTACAAATAACATTCCCTTCCAAAGGATGATAAATGTAGGCCCGTATGATTTCAGCGATGCAGAAAACGTGGACGGAATCACGGAATCCAGTCATAAAAATGGAATTTACTGTACAGTGCGGAATTTCACGGAATTTGTAACAGTTTAGAATAAATAAAACGTAGATCAGTACACTTAAATAAATCGCAATGTAGACTAGCGTCTGTGAATACTGAACTGCAAAAGACTATTTAAATATAAATCCTGGATGTTCTGTCCCTGTGTGAATGAATGGCGCAGAAGAGCGGTTTCATTTACCACTCACACTAGGCGATCTGAACCCAAAGTCTGGTTCATTTGACTAATGTGATCGCTCCGGACCGTGCCCTGGCGTGGTTCGTTTAGCCATCCCTGGCCCGCTTGGAAGAGCAGAGCTGTCTGAGCAGAGGCACACAAAAAAAAAAAAAAAATTCTAAATGATGACAATTCTTGATGTAAAAATCATACTAACAAAAGTGCAAAGGAAACATTATAAAACAATGCAGTTATGACCACTTTAAAATTGACTGATTCATTGAAATAAATCCTGCATAGAATCTGATATTTACATGTGTGCACAAAACATGACAAAAACATTCAAGTTATCAGAATCACTACTTTTAGTTAGTTACTTCCCAACAAAACAAAACACAAGACAAAAGGACAAAGTGATGTTGAACTAATCAGACTGTATAGAGAGACACAGATTCATAAGAGCAACATGAAGTGAGCCTTTAATTACTAGGGGTGTGAAGGGTGCGGATTCTGAAATACAACGCTGCTTCAATATACCCATATACATATACATAGCTTTAATCAATATTTATCCAATATTAATATTAAAATTATTATAATGATTCTTTCCAGTTATTATATTACTTAAATCAAGAGAACCACTGATTGTTGTTTCTTCCTTTATATTTACTGAAGTTTGCATTTGGTCTCTGAGGAGTGAATGAGGCTGTGGCCTAGGGATGCGTGATGTGTCGCTAAACACTTGATAACAGAACATGTTGTCGTGTGTTTGGATTTGAGGCATCACACATCCTTAACCTGCCAGGAGTGCCGTAACAGTGCTTACTCACTTAGCCCGGCTTCCAGAGATGAAGTATGGATTTGTCTTTCATTATATTTCATGTCAATCATATATTTTATATTTTCTTTTACTGAAACACTAAAGAATTATGGTGAATACTGTCTGTACCTTTCACTGAGAGAAAGCACATGTTATCAGTATGTTTTGGAAAACATTCTGGTCAGAACTGGAGCTCAACCAACTCCAACCTTGGAGAGACTGTGTGTCTGTATTGTATATGCGCAGTATTCTGTGTTACAGATCAGTATTACAGGTGGATTACGGGCATCCTAAGAGATGGGTGGACTTGTTGTTCTGGACAAGCTGGCGCCTGCTCCAGATCTGGAAGGTCACTACGTGCCTAATTCTGGGGTGAAAGTGTCAACAAGTGCTCTATGGACACGTGAACCTGATTAACTGACATTGTGTGAAAATTTACCACGACTGTCTATTTTTTCTTAGCCAAGCAGAATCACTCAACTTGCAGTAATGACTTGGCTAGACCTTGAAATAGTATAACTGTTGAGAAACTGTATGTACGAAAATCAGGTAGACAGGGAGCGCGGCCTACAAACGCCTCGTGAGACTTGAAGCTTCTGCTGATGAAACTGCAAACTATTCTTCAGTAAATTTTTCTTGAATTAATTGCACTCCTGACTCATGGTCTTCATTTTTCATAACTGGTCTTGGGTCCTAAACTGTTATCCCCTAACAGGTGTAACAATGCACCAATGCCACAGTTCGGTTCATATCACGGTTTTGGAGCCACGGTTCGGTTCAGTTCTGTTTGCAGTGGAGGCAGGGTTCATGGCAGGGCACCAGCAATAACAGCACTAGATTTAACTTATTAACTTTATCTTCATTAACTTTATACATTGGCTTCATGTTTTCTTTAGAGCAGTTAGCATGAGTAAACTGAAATTAAATAAATGCCTCCACTGTAGACTAGTTAGAATGAATTACTCATTTTACAATTTACCATAATTCTTTTTTTTTTTAAAGCACATTTTTTATAAAAATTGATACACACACACACACACACACAACGTAATGTCCCACTTTAGCCTGCTTAAACACAAATTGCATGAATATATGACTAATACTGAGGAATAAATAGGCCTATAAGTTAAAGCTATTAAATAGCAGTTTTTGTTAACACAATAAAGTAGCCACCACATTAATTTAAAAATAAACAAAATAGCATAAAGTGAAAATAAAGTGGCATTTTGGGGTTATAGAAACAACAGTTACCCTAGTGAATACACAATACCAACATGAACTGTTAATGATCATATAACCTGCTCCTGATGATCAGAGTGATCATACCTGCATGCCTTCCCAGCTAACACACGTCGAACCAGTTATGTGATTTGTTGGTACTTTACTTTTATTACATGAATTAACGTTAAGTTGCTCATATAGTTTCTTTTGTGCTTTATGAAGTGATATACAGCGCGACCCGCCACATTTGCGCGTGCAATAGAGTGCAAGAGTGCACGCCATGAGCACAGTATAACGGCTGACATGACAGGAGAGCAGGTGTCTGAGATTTTTTTTTTAATTGCGTTTTTTTTTAATTTCGTAATTTTTTAAATTTCGTTTTCATTTTTGTAGCGAAAATTAGTTGCTTGGACTCCAAGGTAGCATTTAGCCAACCTGGCTAAATGGGTAAACTGGCTTTCTTTGTCCTTCCACCATGCAACTTGAGCGATCAACCAAGTCACGTGACACGCATTTGGAAGACAAAAGTTAGTGTATATTTAGTAAATAATATTATAATAATTATTATTATTTTTATTTATTATTATTATTATTATTATTATTATTATTATTATTATTAAAAATACAGCTCTTATTAGTTGTTAAGTGTACTAATTACCATTTAAGAAATTGTCAAGGAAGAAAAAAAAAAAGTTATTTTGTGGCATAAGGTGAAGTGAGAGCTGGGCCGGGGCAGCAGGGGGCCGGGAGCGTTCAGTTCGAGATGAGAGTATTGCGGTTCGTACCATGGGTGGTGTATCGTGGTTTATTGGTTTGGTTTGAATACACCCCTATCAATTACTGTTTAGATGCCAGGAGTTCTCCAATGCAATGCCATAAAATAAAATTCAGCACACTTTACTACACACTTTGCAACGAACAGTGCAAATGCCTTTTGGTAAAAATCCCATCATGATTTGATTAATAAATGTAATAAAAAAAAGAGCCAAATTCAGTGTTAAAAACAGTTAATTATTCAGTACATTGCATGTACAATGTCACAACACGATGCTGTACACTTGGTATCTGTATAAACTGTAAAGGGTTGGTGAAAATTACATGTAAATGTTACATGAAAATGTATCCAATCTGGTTGGCGCGTCTTGTAAACTCTGATTTGTGCAAAATGTTTTAAAGTAAAAAAATCAGTCAAGTCACGCAACACAATCGTGTCGTCACTTCCATGAGTTCTCGCGCTCATCTCTCGCCCTCACCAGCCCGAGTCTTTCTGACACTTCTCATCTGACAAGGTCCAAACACAGACCAGACTGTGCTTGAGGTTAATCAGGAGCACACTGGAGATAATGAGAGATTATACGCTTGTGTGTGTGAGTACAAACAGAACTATTGTCTTCAGTCAAGCTGCAGTTCTCACTGGCGGCTTTACCGAAGCCAAAGGAAGTGGCATTTCCTTATCTGGGGAGCCAAAGTGTTGGATAGCCCAATCCTGTCCGCCACTGCAGAAACCGCCAGAATACCGAAGTAAACAACACTGTCTACTGTCAGAAAGAGAGTGATAACAGCACAGAGATAAGTGGCAGTTTGTAAGGACTCAACGCAACCAGTCATTTTAGCTCCCGTTCGCTTCAGTACAGAGCGGTTTATATTCAGGGATGTTTGCAAAGGCAAGTATCATGATTACAATTGCTCATACTAAAAGGTGCTCTAAGCGATGTCAGGTGTTTTTTAGGCCAAACATTTTTTCGTCACATACAGCAAACATCTCACTATCCGCTAGCTGCCTGTTGCAGTTGCAGAGACGCGTTTTTTTACAGTGTGTTCAGGGGACAGGCAGCTAGCGGATAGTGAGGAGATGTTTCCTAAAAACGTGTGACTTCGCTTAGAGCACCCTTAAAGTCGGCATTAGGGATGTCACAAGTACCGGTACTTCGGTACCAAATCGGTACTAAAATTAAAAAAAAAATTTAAAAAAGTGACGATACCAGCATTTCTGTAGTACCGGCAGTACCGACTCCCGAGAATATCCGGTACCCGCAGCTGTGTTCAGCCTCTTCCGTGTTAATCTAAGCTCAGGGCTCCAGACTGTGGCCGAATATATACTAGTGTCTGTGAATATTAAACTGCAAAATACTATTTAAATATTACTCCTGCATGTTCTGCGTCTGTGTGAATGACGGGCGCTGATGCACGGGATATCGCTCGCTATCTTTGTAGTCTCTGCCGTGTGTCGCTATATGAGGACACGAACGCATAAACCGTCACATCATGAACACAGACACTCAAAATAAAAGCTTTAACGTGAAGAAATTGACAGAATATATTAGGCTACTGTTGTACAGTAGATTTAGCTACGTCGCCATGTAGTAGTAGTAATAAATATTAATAATAATAATAATAATAATAATAATAATAATAATAATAATAATAATAATAATAATAATATTATTATTATTAACAACAACAACAATAATGCCAATAATAATAATAATAATAATAATAATAATAATAATAATAATAATAATAATAATAATAATAATAATAATAATAATAATAATAATAATAATAATAATAATAATAATAATAATAATAATAATAATAATAATAATAATAATAATAATGCCAATAATAATAATGCCAATAATAATAATGCCAATAATAATAATGCCAATAATAATAATAATGCCTAGATCGTTGCTTATTTTTCACTTGATCTTTTTATAAACTGTTTACTTTTTACACACAGCCTTTAAATGTTTATGTATTATTTACTTATTATGATTATCATCATAAATAAACTCATTGAATTTAATTAAATAAAAATAGTTAAATAAAATAAAAAGAAAAACATTTTGCTGTGGTACGGAAACTGGTACCGAGTACTGTAAAATTTTTATGGAATTGGTATTTTGGTACTGGAATTTTGGTAACGTGACATCCCTAGTCGGCATGATCCAGAAGTTGCAATATTCTTTTCTTCTATGTAAGGCGGGACTTGATTTTGTCCAAGAGGAATTGTTTGGATCGTTAGATCGTTGTGGTTTGCTATTGGTGGATCTCATGTGAGTGACAGGTTGCCCCGCCCTCATCATTAGAGAAGAGATGTTGCTGCAAGAGGGAGAGAGCATGATTTGTAATCTTCATGCGCATGGATAAATCATTTATAATAACATAATTTTGTCCATTTTGATTTCTCTAAAGTTTTGCACATTCAGAAAAACTACTTCTTTGGCTAATCTCTTGTTTCTCTGAGCTGGATTGATTTAGCCTTGTCAATATGAAAAAGCACATGCTGGCTCTACAGCGCCGCACTAATATAAATGATTCATACAGCAAGAAAAATCTTTCGGCTGTTATTTAGCTAAAGTCTCAAAGGATCAACAAATGGTAAGAAGGGGGAAAGAAGTCAACCTCCACTCCAAACTCAAAGAATTGCTCTCATCCACGTGTTATGGCACATTAATGGTGCCGTGTTTACAACACAGCACTTCCACTTTAATCAAAAGGGGTTTGAATGACGGTAACGTGACAGGAGTGAAGGACAGGAGAAAAGCGGCAGCTCCCTACGGCTCGGCACATTTCATATGCACACAATGAGCACAGTCAAACTCCAAACACTCGTTAGATTGTGACTGCAAATACGCGGTAACCGATATGACATTTTCATTCTTCTGTCTTCAAGATTGTTATGTGAAGATGAGTGGCATAAAGCATATATCTACAAATCTGAGAATGTCACCAATCAAACGGTATGTTATTGTGCTGGATGACAGATCTGAAGTTATGACAGAAGGAAAGAAAGGAAAAAGGAACAAAAGATTGAAACAAAAAGAAATCAATCAGCTTGTTACAATGCGAGAGCAGCATGGTTAATCATTAAAAGGTTGATCTCGATTAAAAAAATATATATATATATATATATATATATATATATATATATTTGATCTTATTCGCATTTACGAAATGACAACGATGCAGCTATGTCTATTAAACCTTCGACAAGCACGATCACAGTGAACATTAAAATCTGCATTGGCGCTGCCGCTGATCCGGACAGAGCCGTTGTCATGAACCGGCATGAACCAGTTTCACAAACCACACAGTATCATTATTTCTGTCTTACAATAATTTAAATTACCACAGAAGCACCGGGATAAAAGTTTATAGTTCGAATATAAACACTGATGTCTATGGTAGGGATCATAACAGAAGAAATTACCTTTTGAAAAGTAACTTGATGCTTCAAATTATGGCAGCTCGATTATTTCGCTCAATTTTGAAATCATGATAATTTAACACAATTATAGGTGGGTGATATTATCAAAGTTTTATTTCATGATACGAGTAATTTTAAATGTCAGCGTAAATTTCACAATTATCAATACTTCAAAAAAAAAAATTATACTAGGTTAATTTAAGTAAAAGTTGTTTGATTAAAAATAATGACTGCAGCAGATTTATTAGGCTGCTGTCACTTTAAGAGCTGCACGGATCCATTATACTACATATCTACATTCACCGAAGACATAACTGACTGTGTTCACGAGGACACTACAAAATTGGCAATTATACATATTTGTGTGTAGTAGGGCTGCGCCAAATAGTCAACTAACCGTCAGTCGACTAGAAGAGGCTTGGTCGACCAAAAGTGTATTAGTCGTTTGGTCGCAGAAAAAAAATAAAAATAAAATAACCTCCACAGGAAGTCTGAAATCACGCAGCCTGTGATGGACAGATTGCTAGCTGCAGAAAATTCAAACATTCATCGAACTCAAATATGGCTTATTGCTTGAAACAAGCAAGAAGTAGCAACATTACAAGTCCAGCCGCTCTGACGTTAACCTAGATAAATGTGCGCAATTACATAGGCGGATATCTGTGTTTGTGTGGAGAGTAGAGTTGTTCCGATTCCGATACTAGTATCGGAAATATCACCGATACCACAACAAATTCTGGCATCGGTATCGGCGAGTACTTAAACCCATGTACCGATCCGATACCATTTTCTTAAACAAGACCTAGTTATTATGACCGCTAGCTTTGCCTAACCGCTGCACGGTTCTTAAATCAGAAAAGAAGAAATGAAAACGAGTTAGCAGTATGTCCGCTGTTTAGCAGCATTTCAGACTGGACCAACCAGCTAGTAAAACGGCGACTGTCACAAGTACGGGTACTTCGGTACCAAGTCGGTACTGAAATTTAAAAAAATGTGACGATACCAGCATTTCAGTAGTACCGACTCCCGAATATATTCAGTACAAGCAGCTGCGTTCAGTCGCTTCCCTGTTAATCTAAGCGCAGGGCTCCAGACTGTAGCCGAATATATACTAGTGTCTGAATATTAAACTGCAAAATACTATTTAAACATTACCTGCTAATTCTGCGTCTGTGTGTGTATGACGGGCGGAGATGCGCGGGCGAGCACACACGCACGCACACGTGACACTCGCTGTCTTTGTAGTCTCTGCTGTGTCTCTATATACGAGGACACGAACCCATAAACCGTCACTTCATGAGCATTTACCGTTTCACTTTAGAAAACGGTCATATCATGAACACAGACACTCAAATGTCTTCACAGCAACCCGTCAAAATAAAAGTTCAGTTTAACGTGAAGAAATTGACAATATATTAGGCTACTGTTGTGCAGCAGATTTAGCTACGTCTATGTAATAATAATAATAATAATAATAATAATAATAATAATAATAATTATGCCTAGATGGTTGCTTATTTTTCATTTGTTTTGTTGTAAAGAGATTATTTTCTGATTGATATATATTTTTTTATATTCCTAGATTTATTTGTTGCACTGTTTTTTTATACAGTTATACTGTAAAACTGAAATACCCTTTTCAGCTTGCAGTGTTAGATTTGTGGATGCATTTGAAGTTCTTTTTCACTTAATAAAAATAATATTACTGTCAAATGCATGTCAGATAATAAAAATACTGTAATAAATACAGTAGTTCACTCCATGTATTTGTTCATGTTTTATTAAGGGATAAGTCTGAAGCACACCATAAAATAATTCTAGCAATTCATACAGGGCTAGTAGTATATACAGCCAGGTATCGGATCAGTACTCGGTATCGGCCGATACCCTGAGCCCAGGTATCGGAATCAGTATCAGGAAGGAAAAAGGGTATCGGAACATCTCTAGTGGAGAGCGCGCTTACTGCATGACATACAGGCGCCGGAGCCTATCTATCGATCATATAGACGTGTCCACTGCGGAGATGAGAGTCAGCGTCGACGACTTAATATCTGCAGCCGAAAACACAAAAAACATTATCAACAAATTATTCAAATGTTTAAACCGTTTCCTAGCTATTTTTTCACGCCACCGTCATAATCATTATGTTTGCCGGTGCACTGCGGCAAGTTTTACGCATGCGTTTGAGCGCGGAATAGGCCATGTATTATCTATAGGCAATTAAAGGCGAATTATTATGATTTATGGCTTATTAATATAAATGTGCGATTGGTCGACTAATGGCTTAAATGAAGGACTACTAGTCAGCCCTTGTGTGTAGGCTGTTTGACCGTTTAGGCACATATCTGAAGCCCACAGTATACTTTGCTAATGCACGTTCCTCCCCGCCTCGGAGCGGCGCACAGGAGGCCGCATAGGGAACAGTATCTCTTTTGCGGCTTAATATGCTTTTAATAACACCATTTAATATCAAGCACGTCCCGCAGTTTAGCAACAATGGACTGCATTTTACAACACTCACTTATTTGGCTGATTTGCGTGTCAAGTTTGGGCTTTTAGGGAGGAACGAAAGCGCACCGCTGTGAAGTGAAGGAAGATGCATGGGACAGAATGCCAAACCCAATAATCAGTTCACATCGATTTTCTCAAAATTGAAATTGAAAATCATTTACGATTAATAGCATAGCCCTACTTCAAATAAAGATGGTACCAATTGCATCGTTACACCAGTAGGTGGCGGTAAGTGACAAAAAAAAGTGTGCGATTCTCCTTTTATCCAGAATCGTGCAGCTCTTATGCAGTTTCTAAGGTGTTCTAAATGCATTAGCACATTGATATGTGGTTCCTAGGGTGTTCTGGGTGCTTGTTAACAAGTCAAAGTATCTGATAATCTGGCCTCTCTTTTAATGAAAGAACCACATTAAACCATGGGCGTCAGAACCATTGTATCTGGGTGGGACAAGACCCACCCATTTTTTAAGACCAATGATATTGCACCCACTCACTTTTACTGTCTCCAATAAACACTTTATTATTAAACACACGTTAAACACTTTTGAAACGTTTTCTTCATTTTTATTGAAAATAAATGTCTTTGCCATCTTATATGTGATAAGAAAAGGGAGTAGAGATGATTTGAACATGGGGTGGATTTGTGTCAATTTATTGCCATGCGTCTTACCGCTACACTATTGTCACTGCTAATAATTTGGTGAATTTTAGTAAACGTTTAGTAAACGATGCAGACTTGCGCTTAATATAAATTGCATCTACTCCAGTAAAAATTTCGGGGTGACCCACCCACATTTTTTTTGCTTCCAACGCCCATGCATTAAACAATTATTAAGAATATTTTAAAAGTAACTTTGTAAAATAATAAATAAATAAAAAAATAAATAAATAAATAAATAAATAAATGCATAGTATGTGATGTCCATTTGCGTAACTAATACAAACAATTCCATTCCTTTAAGTAACTGTCGCTGTTGAGTGGGCGACTGAGACTTTTTTTTGGTGAGCCGTGCAAATATTCCAAGCATGTCTGTGGAATGCCAGAATATTTACAGGATGCAGGAAGTTCAGCTGAGCCTCCCCAGTTCAGAGACGACCTTTCAAAAGACAAATCACAAACACAAAAACACTGAAAAAACGAATTTCAGCATGTGCCAGCTTCTTATGGAAGTGCAGAGCTGGCACATTTTGCTGGATGCCTTCCGGAACAGGATGCGATTCCAAATGGCTGGTTCTCGTTAAAGCTCTTAAGCAATGTTTACTTCCACGCCTTTAATTAGACAGGTGTGTAATCATCCAAATTAGTGCAAGGATTAATTCACTGGCAAGCACATCATAAAGATATGCAAAAGATGCCAGACACAACTTAAACCTGAGGAAACAAACTATAATGCAAGTGGTTGTAAATTACCATCATGCATCAGGTTACTGAGATGACTAACCAAAGCAAGACAAGGAAACGAGACCTGAGAAATGAGTCAAACACCAAACGAATTATGAAAATGAGGAATATCAGTCACATGAATAATAAATCTGAACATTCATAAAAGATTCACCATGATTCAAATTATCATCGCGATTGATTATGATCATGATCAATGATTTTATCCATCTATAGTAGTCTTTAAAATATAATTTATTAATATTTATTAAAAAAAAGAAGAAAATATTGCAGTAGAATATGATTCTAATTGTGGGAAAACATACCTTGATTATTTGCAACTAGATTTTACTATATTATAATAAAGAAAAACATTTTGAATCCGTGTGGCTACAACAGCTGTTCAGTTGAAAGAATATATCCTCCGATTGGAAAACAAAAACAGTGCAGAGCAAATACATAAATGACTAGACACTGATTGCAGATCATAAAACGCTGAAAGATATACATTCATTCACCCATGTTCACATATCGAAAAGGTTTCATGTGGTAAGCCTGTGCACAGAGTAATTGGACAACACATTTTATTGTTCATGCATCAACACAATGCCTCCATCTCTCTCTCTCCAGACATCTTTCTGAGGAGCTCTCAAAGCAAACTTCATTTCTATTCTTCTCAAGGCCTGAATGAATGGAACAACCTACACTCACACAAGGCCTATCAAAGCGGCTTTGGAAACTCCTACGGGACGGCAGCGAGTAAGCAGCACACCTCTCTCAGAGAGCACTTCCTCAAATACCACAGGACTTACTCATGCAGAGAATCAAAAAAAAAAAAAAAGGACGTGAAATTAACCCGTTACTGTCAAAACAGATCTGAACAACTATGCACTTTTATGTGGATTGGCTTGTGTTTTAAACATGCAGAACTATGCTGAAAAAAGTCTTAGTGATCAATGTAAATTAAACTTTAGCCAATGCATTTTGATTCAATTTGAACAACAAACCCAACACTGACTCTCTGTGTTTAATCATCTCCATTCATCACAGTCTCCATTCCAGTTTAAGTTATTTGATTCAACATCAATGACTTTGAAAACCACAGAGTTGATCGCAGAGTATGAGTTATGACTGATTTTAGGGATCTTCCTGAGGGAATCATTGATCGCGACCGTGGGATCCGCTGGAACCGATGCAACACCTGGTATTAAGATGCGTTTCAGTCGATCGGATCATAAGTGGGCAATGCTAAATTCAGATGTAAATGGAGTCTAAAAGGTTGAGCTTGCTCACTTTCAAACACTTCCAGGTTGTCGAAAACACAGGCGCAGGACAAGTTTTGAATTGCTGAGTACGGGAGGGAAGATACTCATATGTGCGCGGGAAGCGGGAGAAATCAATGCCTTGTGTGCTCCCGCAAAATATTATTTTGAAATAATACAGGCATAAGTCTGTCACAATGGAAAAAAAGTAGCCTATGAAAACCAGAACAAGACAGAATCTAACCAGACCAGGCCCAAAAAAATCTGTGTGGACCTCTTCCTATGGGCTTTTGCTTGCGGGAAAGAGAGAAAAAAAAGAGAAAAAAAACGAGAACGTTTGGGCGAGAGCGGAATAAAATAGGGATGCAATGATTATAGATTTTGTTGGTACGATTATAGTCTGAGAAATAATCACGGTTTCACGATTATCTTGATTATTATGCATTCATTAATTGCACAACAATGTATAAAATCACATGAACACTCTTTAGATTTTATAGTGTTCTTTTATGCTACATTTTAAGCCAGAAATAACACAGTAACCACTAATCACCATTCACAGATCACCATTCACCATTCGCAGATCACCATTCACCATTCGTAGATCACCATTCGTAGATCTAGATCACCATTCACCATTCGCAGATCACCATTCACCATTCGCAGATCTAGATCACCATTCACAGATCACTATTCAGCCACATAATGTTTATTTGAGGTTTCAGAGATTTAAATAGACATTTAAATGAATTACTAGCCTGTATAAAAAAAGACATGTAGGCCTAGTTTGTTCAATTTAAATTCCATACAGTGATATCTATGGAAGCTGCAATAATAATGCTTTCAATTAGAACTTAAAGGTTTTATTCATATCAGATACACATGAAACAAAGTTTGTTCTTCTCCAATGTTCATTGGCCACTTGTATGAATTTACGTGCTGTAAACAGATCCTCTGAATTGCAAACTCATTGCACGTCAACTAACATGATCATTATAAAAGGGGTTTAAACGACAAAACACACTCACTTCCACATATCTGACAATCGGAATATATAATAATTCATGATATAGTTAACAAGTCTGTAAATATTTAATAAATAAACGCGATACGTCGGCAGGGAAATAATACATTCTGAAATAATGCTTGCTTTAAAACAAAACCTCACGCTGGGGGCTCAGCTGTAAACTGCCCACTTCAGGCGTTTCTTTGGTTGTTTGGTCAGTTCCAGTGTACAGTAGTATCTGAAAAGCACGGCACTTTATGATGGTGCGCCGCTGGTGTAACTTTGTTTTCGTTTTGTGCAAGTTGCAACAGTTCCATTCTGTGCAAAAGAAACACTCGGTGTAGCAGAGCCTTTACGGTTAATTAACAGTGACATTAAGCGCGGTTAATCGAGAAATCGGTTAATCGCTGCCTTCCTAGAATAAAACGTTACATTTTTGGCAGGAGGGAAACATCCATCTTGCACAGACTTCTAAATCAAGACACACCCAAACACCTTTGTCACATGACTCTCTTGGTGCGTTTACACCATGTCATAATTACTCTAAATTACTTATGAGATTTCAACTTGCAAAAAGCGTTCAAGTCTCAAGAGAGCTCATACTTGCACCACCTGACCGCTGCAGATTCATTTAGGCATTGATAGTGCTGCCACAGAAACGCATAATTCCAGCTCGGACTACAACGTCACGTGTCGTCATCTCGAAAATCGAAATTACGATAATTACGACATGGCGTGAATGTAGCAAATCATGCATGAGTCTCAGGTGATCTGGACACAAAGGGCAGGTCAAGATGACTCACATTTACACATGGCATTATCATCATGAATCTCAAAAGTGTCTCCGGATCAGATTTTGAGAGACATGCCTCACTGGCTACATTAGTTTATCACATAATAATTCATTTATATACAGCAAAAATGTTACAAAAAATGCTGGTAATCCTAAATTGAATGTTCATCATACATGGGGAAAAAAAGGGAAAACACACCAAACAAATCTGTCTACTCTGAAATTTCACCAACACATCATGGTGTATATCAAAGAATGATGCAAGGTATAATAAGACTATCTATATACAAATAAGTAAGTACAAATCCAAATAAATCAAACATTTGTGTATAATCTGGAAGCAGTCAGAAATAATGCCACTTTCAGCAGGAACAGCACACATAAATGTGCTTGAACATGTTCCTCTTGCCTGCCGTAGTCAGAAAAGGCTTCACCTCAGTCTAGTGCACTTGAGAATTTAAATTACACCAATACGGAGGCAAAACTATTTAAACATTACAGAGTGAAATTCAACCACCCTCAGGGTAAAAATACACACACACACACACACACAACAAAGACTAGACATTTCTACACACCGCCTCGTGCTCCTTTCAGCTCAGAGTGGAAGTCACTATAAAAGCACTGAGCAACACAAACAGGTAGAGACCACAATATTTCAAAAGAGCTGAATAACTCGAGCAGAACAGAAGTTTCTATCCAACATGAACGCCGGAGATATTTCGAGTCTGCATCGAGGAGAGCAGATAAATCCAGAATTATGGGCTAGACGGAGTTTGCTGCCAATAAAAGATCCTACTGATCCAAACATTTAATGCAACCCATAAAGTTCTTCTCCAGTTGAGATGGGATTAAGATTCTATAAGTCTTGAAATCATCCCAAAACTTTCTAAGTGAACTTTTGGTATGTAAACAACAATTACGGCTGTTAAAGGAAACAGTTCGGTTAGAAAAACACCAACAGTATCATCCAGCGCAAAATGTCATGACTAATAATGACATGTCAACTGTCAATCACAGCTGGAGGAATGGAGCAACGCACAATGAATAGCATGTCAACAATCCAGCCTATCATTATATACGAGAAGGAAGAAACGCCTGGAAAATGCGGCTCAACTTTCCTTTACTGCTGATGTGTTTGGTTAACATCTAGTTCTAAACATGTTTGGACAGATATGGACCAGGGACGTAGTAGTTTTCCTTACTTAAATGTACAGCAAATCATGAGGAAACTCGGGAATGATGAAAGACATGAAACTATCACAGATATGTTAATACGGTAATGAGATGCAATCATGACACCTGTATATTAACACTGACCAAAGATGCTGAGAGCTGACCAATCAGAATGAAGTATTCTAGAGATTTAAATGTGATATCTGCACAACATTGCTCTTTACTTTAAATGTTTTTAAAATTCATAAGAACAAATAAACCCAGCCCATATAGTATAACGTATAGTAGCCCAATAAAATCAGTTTGTTTACATCAGGCTTCCCACGCATTTCCATGACTTTTCCAGTAATTATGATGCTGGATATGGATTTTTAAAAGTGCTTTAACAGAGACAGCCTACGTACAAACACTCAATATCAGGGAGTACCCAAGAAAATATTTCAGGCCATGTATATAGATTACAGGAAATCACAGTTTTTAATTATCCGAATATTTCCAGGCTATCCATAACAGTGGGATCCATGAAACAAACAAAACAATCGCGCGAAAGAAAGCAGCAGCGGCTGTTAAGAATCTTCCGCGGGAAAATACAACAAGCGCGCAAAGTTCTTAGAACGTATCAGCGCGAAAACTTGTTACAAAGTATCAGCGCGCGAGCAACAATGAGCAACAATGTATCCATGAGTTCCATTCAGGCCGCCGCGCAGGAAACACTGGAACTAGGCGCGTCTGTGTCAATCTCACACACATATCTCACATATATAATAGCGCAGTGATTACACTGTCTGTCCCACAATCATAAAAACACCTCAGCACAAAACATCCTCAAATAATCTAAACCAGCCTGGAAATTTAGAAACGCAATAATTGTCCCAAAACTTTTCTAACAGGACTAAAAGAAGTTTTAGTTCATGCAAGTTTCCTTCTTTACTCACCGACTCCGTACTTCTCTTTCTTCGTGGGCACCCAGCGCGACATCCTCACTGATGAAGGTGTTGTGAGACGCCCGTGACTGTTGTTGTCGCTATTCCAAATATATATCCAGAGTTTTTCCACACACTTTTTCTTTTCTCTGTAGGAGTGGAAAGACTCATCTAGCCGCCATTTTCCACCATCACTGAACTCATGAACCGCGAGGGGGAGATATGAGAAACTTTCAGTCATGTGGGACACCAGCGTCACCGGACGACCGGACAGTCCCTCACAAAACAATTACCATGGTAGCGATAATTTCGGCCACAATACCAGAGTAAAGTAAAAGTAACAATAACAATTTTGTGACTTGGTATAATGGGCATATACTTATGTTCCAGTAGTATATTTGTATTAAAACGCACAGATTTATTATTAGTAGTAGTATTTGTTATATGAAGGTCACATTCAAATATATGCATGATATTCACGTTTTAAATATTAAAGGTTAAAGAAAATAAATCATTTCAGTATATTTTTGTATGATAATTATAAACATTTTTACTCAAATCAAGACTGTCTCTGAGTTGTGGCTCATTCCCGCTAATAAAGTCAGCTTTGTAGCAAGGAGACAGCAGCGTCAGTGAATAAAATGAGATCAAATATCTCAGGTAAATATTACTTGTGAATGGAATATTTTTGTGCATCTTTTCAGATCAATCTCTAATCTTGTTAAAAAATGTAAAATATATTACAATGCATCCTAAAAATACACTCAGTACTGAGCAACACAAAGTTTCAAAGACTTTCATAAAATCAAATGACAGATTCCTCCTGTGATGTACAGGGGTTGGACAATGTAACTGAAACACCTGGTTTTAGACCACAATCATTTATTAGTATGGTTTTGGGCCTTGTTTTGAGGCCAATACATCATCAATTCGTCTTGGGAATGACGGATACAAGTCCTTCACAGTGGCCAGAGGGATTTTGAGCCATTCCTCTTTCAAAACCAGACGTCTAGGTCACTGTGTCATGCTGCTGGAGGAAAACTTTTCTGACTTTCTGCTCCAAAATACCCCAGCATCGCTCAAAATATTCAGATCTGGTGACTGCGTAGGCCATGGGAGATGTTCAACTTCACTTTCATGTTCATCAAACCATCATCATTCTGTGTGTGTTGGTGCATTATCATGCTGATACACAGCACCCCCTTCAGGTACAATGTTTGAACCGTTAGGTGCACATGGTCCTCCAGAATGGGCCAGTAGTTCTTGGCAGTGAATGCCATGATATTGCAGCCCAAACCATCACTGATCCATCCTGTGCTTCACTCTGGACACGCAACAGTCCGAGTGTTCAGCCTCTTTGGGGCTTCTCCACACTGTAACTCCCACAGATATGGGAAAGACAGTGAAGGTGGACTCATCAGAGCACAATGCATATTTCACATTGTCCACAGCCCACGATTTACACTGTTGGCACCATTGAAACCGGCATTTGGCACCAAAGGTTTGGCTATAGCAGCCCGACCATGAATACTGTCTCAACGAACAGTTTTGGTGGAAAGTTGAGGTGCTCATTTAATTCTGCAGTGAGTTGGGCAGCTGTGGTTTTATGTTTTTGGATGCAGTCCAGGTTAGTACCTGTGTAGCCCCTCCGGTTCAAACTGCCCGCTTTAAGCAGTACTTTAACCCGGACCCGTCTGCATGCTAGAGCGCCTCTTGAGATCAGGGGAGTGAGCTGTACACGCACAGCTCTTAATGGCCTATGTTACACCTGGACATCCCTTACAAACATCTTCCTCCTACATCAACAGTTACTCCTGTTGGATTTGGCTCATCCTACATGCTGGTTTGCTGACATTTCCCTGGATGCCATAGATTTGGATACACCACAAAGACTTGTCCTGGTCACAGGTTTACATTTCACTGCCGGTTGTATATTCTGTATATAACTGTGTATGTGACAAATAAAAACTCTTGAGATGAGCCAGTGAGACGCACACCAGCAATTTGTCCTCTTTTGAACTCTGATATTCCCATTATGTTGTGAGGATTGCAATATTTTTTGTACAGCTATGCCATTGCTCTGCTAATTCAACCTTTACACTCTGCTCTTACTGAATGTAAAATCAGTGAAGATTGGCCACTAGACCGTGCATATAACCTCCAACACTATAATAATTTGTTACATTTATATAGCGCTTTTTTTGTGTACTCAAAGTGCGTTACATGGAAGGGAGGAATCTCCTCAGCCACCACCTGGATGATCCGACGGCAGCCATATTGCGCCAGAACGCCCACCACACACCAGCTGATTGGTGGAGAGGAGACCGAGTGATGAAGCCAATCGGTATATGGGGCTTATTAGGAAGTCATAATGGACAGAGGCCAATGGGCAAATTTGGCCAGGATGCCGGGGTTACACCCCTACTCTTTTTCCGAAGGGCATCCTGGGATTTTTAATGACCACAGAGAGTCAGGACCTCGTTTTAACGTCTCATCCGAAGGACAGTGCTTATTGACAGTATAGTGTCCCCATCACTATACTGGGGCATTAGGACCCACACAGACCACAGGGTGAGCACATCCTACTGGCCTCTAACACCTCTACCAGCAGCTACCTAGTTTTCCCAGGAGGTCTCCCATCCAGGTACTGACCAGGCTCAGCCCTGCTTAGCATCAGTGGGAAACCATGGGCTATAGGGTGGTTGCTGGCCATATATTGCACTATATTGGCCAGTGTTTCATTGTCCAACCCCTACACTCTAAAAAAAGATGGTTCTTTAAAGGTTTTTTACATGTAGTAACAGTTCAGAACCGTATCATCCTGAAGAACCCTTTATATGCTGAAATGGTTATTTTTTCAAATCTGTAAATTTCAAAGCCACCTTATTACTGATTTTTTGGAGCTCAGCTATACACAGACTGTCAACACACTCTCAAGAGGCAAATGATTTCTTTCTTAAAATGCCTATAAATTTTACCTTTATTATACCTTGGTTTTCTACCAATCATGTATTTTTCTCTTTTAAGTTTAACAGAACATGTAAGTGTGAGCAGCTCTGTTCAGGATACTCATCTTCTCTTCTCCACAAAGTAAGTAACAGAGATGTTGAATTTATGATACATATTTTTCACATAAACATACCCATTCACAAAAAAACATGACTTATATAATTTTTTTCCAGTAAAAGATTCACATACTGTTCATTTTTGTTAATTTTGGCCTTCATAAACATACTAGTTTTTACATAATCAAATGTACAGACAAACTGTAACTAAACTCCATTGTGTATTTCAAATGCTGTCACGTACCATAACCTCATCATCTGTAGAGAGAAACTGCCACTCAGAATGCACACATACTGAAGGACACATGTACCACTGTGGGCGTCTGATAACGTGCTGCCCATAGTTAAAGAAACATAGACATATATAGGCCTTTAAAAGGTTTGAATGCTCACCAAGACTGCATTTGTTTGATCGAAAATACAGTAAAAATTGTAATATTCTGAAATATTTTACAGTTTAAAAACGAGTGTTTTGTTTTTCAGCATCTCCAGTCTTCAGCATCTCATGATTCTTCAGAAATAATTATAACATTTCTGATTATTATATCAATGAAAACAGATGTGCTGCTTCATGTTTTTGTGGGAACCATGATACAAATTTCAGATTTTTTTGCATTTTGAATTACCCATGATGAAACTCTTTGTAATGTCATTTATTATGATCAATTTCTAAAATATTTATTATAACTGGGGTCTAACCGACAGACTAATCTGTTTTCCATTGCTTCTGTCCTAAAAAAGATTTTTAATCAAAATGTGGAAAATATAATTAACAGCCTTGCATAAAACATTATGAATCCTCTAATACTCATAACGAGACCATTTTCGCTGTCATAAATAGCTGCAAACTGTGGCGACTGCTGAAAATTTGATTATGGGGACCAATTAGAAAAGATTGCTCTGGGATACCATCTCGTAGCCACTGACTTCACTTAATTCCTGCTTTTCCAGAGAAATTATCACTTATTTTGTGGTTAATTGGTGTTTCTGTGAAAGTATGTTGCTTTGCACACAAACCCTCCCCAGATGCTTGTAATTAGAGCTGCTCTGTGGGAAAAATAGTTTTGATAAAGTCTTT
The DNA here is from genome assembly GCA_018749465.1 of Paracanthobrama guichenoti. Taxonomy (NCBI): domain Eukaryota; kingdom Metazoa; phylum Chordata; class Actinopteri; order Cypriniformes; family Gobionidae; genus Paracanthobrama; species Paracanthobrama guichenoti. The sequence continues at coordinate 31,935,227 of CM031954.1, forward strand.
TGATTCATAACACTATGCAAAACATTTTGAGAATGAACCTTTTAGATGACGTCTATATGCAACACTTCCACTTCTTTGTTCAATTGTTGTTGAAACACTGGCCGCAGGCTATAAAATAAAATAATTTGACTAAAACAACAGTAAGAGGAGCATTCATCTGAAGCTTGCTTCTCATCGGTTTAAATGTTACAAAAATGCACTTTCATTGTTTGCCCACAGATGCATCCCTTTATGAGAAATGAATGATTTATTCTCACTCTGTGCAGTGGCCCTGCAGACGGTGAAGAGGCTGTTTACCATTAATCAGTGTATATATCAGAGCACAGTTGGTTTAGTGCGGACCCCATCACATTAAACACCTCTCTCTCTCTCTCTCTCTCTCTCTCTCTCTCTCTCTCTCTCTCTCTCTCTCTCTCTCTCTCTCTCTCTCTCTCTCTCTCTCTCTCTCTCTCTCTCTGTCTCTCTCTCTCTCTCTCTCTCTCTCTCTCTCTCTCTCTCTCTCTCTCTCTCTCTCTCTCTCTCTCTCTCTCTCTCTCTGTCTCTCTCTCTCTCTCTCTCTCTCTCTCTCTCTCTCTCTCTCTCTCTCTCTCTCTCTCTCTCTCTCTCTCTCTCTCTCTCTCTCTCTCTCTCTCTCTCTGAAGAACAGAGTCTCTGTCTCTCTCATCTCTCTCTCTCTCTCTCTCTCTCTCTCTCTCTCTCTCTCTCTCTCTCTCTCTCTCTCTCTCTCTCTCTCTCTCTCTCTCTCTCTCTCTCTCTCTCTCTCTTCTCTCTCTCTCTCTCTCAGTCTGAAGAACAGAGCTCAAACACTTCATCTTACATCCAGCCAGAAAGACACCTTTTTTTCGGCTCTTTATTGGTATTAGCTAAACTAAGCACCATTGTTGCAATTGAAAATATTACAACATTCAAAATATGTACTAACATTTAAATTAATAATTTGATACATTTGATACAATCCTGTCCCTAACTTTAACCTTAAACTTACCCACTCACCACACCTGTCCCTCACTTTACCCTTAAACTTACCCACACCACCACACCTGTCCCTAACTTTACCCTTAAACTTACCCACACCGCCACACCTGTCCCTAACTTTACCCTTAAACTTACCCACACCGCCACACCTGTCCCTAACTTTACCCTTAAACTTACCCACACCACCACACCTGTCCCTAACTTTACCCTTAAACACCCACACCGCCACACCTGTCCCCTAACTTTACCCTTAAACTTACCCACACCACCACACCTGTCCCTAACTTTACCCTTAAACTTACCCACACCGCCACACCTGTCCCTAACTTTTACCCTTAAACTTACCCACACCACCACACCTGTCCCTAACTTTACCCTTAAACTTACCCACACCACCACACCTGTCCCTAACTTTACCCTTAAACTTACCCACACCACCACACCTGTCCCTAACTTTACCCTTAAACTTACCCACACCACCACACCTGTCCCTAACTTTACCCTTAAACTTACCCACACCACCACACCTGCCCCTAACTTTACCCTTAAACTTACCCACACCACCACACCTGTCCCTAACTTTACCCTGTCCCTAACTTTACCCACCACCACCACACCTGTCCCTAACTTTACCCTTAAACACCCACACCACCACACCTGTCCCTAACCCCTTAAACTTACCCACACCACCACACCTGTCCCTAACTTTACCCTTAAACTTACCCACACCGCCACACCTGTCCCTAACTTTACCCTTAAACTTACCCACACCACCACACCTGTCCCTAACTTTACCCCCTTAAACTTACCCACACCACCACACCTGTCCCTAACTTTACCCTTAAACTTACCCACCACCACACCTGTCCCTAACTTTACCCTTAAACTTACCCACACCACCACACCTGTCCCTAACTTTACCCTTAAACTTACCCACACCACCACACCTGTCCCTAACTTTACCCTTAAACTTACCCACACCACCACACCTGTCCCTAACTTTACCCTTAAACTTACCCACTCACCACACCTGTCCCTAACTTTACCCTTAAACTTACACCCACACCGCCACACCTGTCCCTAACTTTACCCTTAAACTTACCCACACCACACCACCTGTCCCTAACTTTACCCTTAAACTTACCCACTCACCACACGTGTCCCTCACTTTACCCTTAAACTTACCCACACCGCCACACCTGTCCCTAACTTTACCCTTAAACTTACCCACACCACCACACCTGTCCCTAACTTTACCCTTAAACTTACCCACACCACCACACCTGTCCCTAACTTTACCCTTAAACTTACCCACACCACCACACCTGTCCCTAACTTTACCCTTAAACTTACCCACACCACCACACCTGTCCCTAACTTTACCCTTAAACTTACCCACACCACCACACCTGTCCCTAACTTTACCCTTAAACTTACCCACACCACCACACCTGTCCCTAACTTTACCCTTAAACTTACCCACACCGCCACACCTGTCCCTAACTTTACCCTTAAACTTACCCACACCACCACACCTGTCCCTAACTTTACCCTTAAACTTACCCACTCACCACACCTGTCCCTAACTTTACCCTTAAACTTACCCACACCGCCACACCTGTCCACACCTGCCCTTAAACTTACCCACTCACCACACCTGTCCCTAACTTTACCCTTAAACTTACCACACACACCTGTCCCTCACTTTACCCTTAAACTTACCCACACCCGCCACACCTGTCCCTAACTTTACCCTTAAACTTACCCACACCACCACACCACACCCACCACCACCTGTCCCTAACTTTACCCTTAAACTTACCCACACACCACCACGCCTGTCCCTGACTTTACCCTTAAACTTACCCACTCACCACACGTGTCCCTCACTTTACCCTTAAACTTACCCACACCGCCACACCTGTCCCTCACTTTACCCTTAAACTTACCCACACCACCACACCTGTCCCTAACTTTACCCTTAAACTTACCCACACCGCCACACCTGTCCCTGACTTTACCCTTAAACTTACCCACTCACCACACGTGTCCCTCACTTTACCCTTAAACTTACCCACACCGCCACACCTGTCCCTCACTTTACCCTTAAACTTACCCACACCGCCACACCTGTCCCTAACTTTACCCTTAAACTTACCCACACCGCCACACCTGTCCCTAACTTTACCCCTTAAACTTACCCACACCGCCACACCTGTCCCTAACTTTACCCTTAAACTTACCCACACCGCCACACCTGTCCCTGACTTTACCCTTAAACTTACCCACACCGCCACACCTGTCCCTGACTTTACCCTTAAACTTACCCACACCGCCACACCTGTCCCTAACTTTACCCTTAAACTTACCCACACCGCCATGCCTGTTCCTAACTTTACCCTTAAACTTACCCACACCACCACACCTGTCCCTAACTTTACCCATATCCACCTCAATATCAGCAAAAGTGTTTTACAATACAATATGAACACAATAAGTACATAGTAGTTAAAGTCCTCATGAAATCAAAATTGCCCCTATTTACTTTGTTAGCACATATTAAAGGTCGTAGGGTGAACAATTAATCTGTGCAATATTAAAATCTGAAAAGTAACTTCCGGTCTGGAAACGGCGTTCCTTCTCAGATGATGTCAGTTTGACGGCTTAGGTTTGAATATCCTTAACCACTCCCCTCCAACCGTTAGTCTGCTGTGAGCGCGAGATGGAGAGGAGGAGCGCTGAAGTAAAACCCTGCCCTCTGTTCAATATTCCCTTTCACAGCACTGAAGAAAACTCACTTGCTACTTCTGGTTCACTGGGACTTTAAGGCACCTAATATAAAGTAGGACCAATGTTCCAATCTTAAACTATGAAAATCACAAAAATATGAATTAATATGTTTTAAATTATTACATTTAAATTATAATAATTATTAACTAAAGAAGCTAAATATTTAATTTCAATATATATTTGTATTAATTTTTTATTACTCTTTATATCAACTTTTAATCAAATGATGTCCATTTTGCAGCTAATAATGTTTTTTAAGTCTACTTTGTGGTGCAGGTAAATATCACTTGTAAAAGGAATATTTTTGTGCATTTTTTGTGTGTGTGTTTTTACTGTATATACTGTATATCAGGCATAACATTATGACCACTGACAGGTGAAGTGAATAACACTGATTATCTCTTCATCACAGCTCCTGTTAGCGGGTGGGATATATTAGGCAGCAAGTGAACATTTTGTCCTCAAAGTTGATGTGTTAGAAGCAGGAAAAATGGGCAAGCGTAAGGATTTGAGCGAGTTTGACAAGGGCCAAACTGTGATGGCTAGACGACTGGGTCAGAGCATCTCCAAAACTGCAGCTCTTGTGGGGTGTTCCCGGTCTGCAGTGGTCAGGATCTATCAAAAGTGCTCCAAGGAAGGAACAGTGGAGAACCGACCACAGGGTCATGGGCGGCCAAGGCTCAGTGATGCACGTGGGGAGAGAAGGCTGGCCCGTGTGGTCCGATCAAACAGACGAGCTACTGGAGCTCAAACTGCTCAAGAAGTTAATGCTGGTTCTGATAGAAAGGTGTCAGAATACACAGAGCATCTCAGTTTGTAGCGTATGGAGCGGCATAGACGCAGACCAGTCAGGGTGCCCATGCTGACCCCTGTCCACCGCCGAAAGCACCAACAGTGGGCACATGAGCATCAGAACTGGACCACGGAGCAATGGAAGATATGTGTATGTACACTGCGTGCATAATTATATGAAAGTTGATATTCTGATCATATCTATCTATCTATCTATCTATCTATCTATCTATCTATCTATCTATCTATCTATCTATCTATCTATCTATCTATCTATCTATCTATCATCTACTGTATCTAAACTTTTTTGAAAATGTATTTTACTGTATTTCATCTATTTCAGATTTATTTTTGTACTATTGATTTTTTATTTTTTTCCCTCCTCAGATAAAACGTCTCTGCTCAGATGAAGTAAAAACATTATATAGACTCATCGTAGACAGAAAAAATGATCATATTGGTTTAGAACCACATGACGGTGAGTAAATGCTGACAGAAGTTTTGTTTCAGGCAGAAATTATTCTATTAATTGTTCTCCAGTGCATTTCTTATTTTGTTTGTTCTAAGCCTTGGAGACATTTGACAGCTTTAATTAGTAAATCTCTCCGTAAATACAGAGAGTAAGCAACGCTGAGGCCAATGCACAGAGAACAAAACAGCAAATTACCCACTTAAAATTAAGATTCAAGATTCAAGATTCAAGAGTTTTATTTGTCACATACACAGTTATATACAGAATATACAACCGTCAGTGAAATGTAAAGTCTTCGCGGAGCGACCTGAACGGCGACCGAACACGGCGGCGCCATTTGAGAATCGAAACCAACAATTAGAAACCAAATTGATCACAGGAAAATAATGGTTAGGACTAAACATGAAGTAGAAGTATAGAGCAGGATAGGGCTGTTTTGATTGTGCAAGTCATACAAGCTTTCATATCTCTTTCTTTTCTCTCTCCTCTAATGATGAAGAGATTTGTTATTATCAGCAGAAGAATGTTGACCTGTCCCAACATCAGAGGACCGGAGGACTCAACACACACCAGACTGCCTTTACATGTTTATTTATACTTCCTTCATATCAGTCTTCCCCTTAACGAGCACACATAGTGCACTTCCCTCAGATGAGCCGTCCTCTCCCTGCCCTGATCTGCTGCAGGCCTTGACTGACAGCCTCATCCTGCAGGGGGCGCCGGTAGTTCTGCTCATTGAGTTCAGAACAGCATGCTACCACACTACTTACTGTATGCAGAACTGTATGTATATATAGTATGCATATATTTTTGATGCATGCAATATTAATATTCTGTTTTGCTAAAAATTCAAATGAAACATTTTTATTTCCAAGGTGTCATGTAATGAGAAGATTAATAAAAACATTTAGAGTGTGCACGTATGCATGCTGCAAAAATAGTAAGCAGTATGGTAGTATACTATTTTGAACATAGTACTATGCATATATTATTTATATATGCAATATTGATATTTTTACTAAAATGCTAACTAAACATTTTTATTTCAAAAGTGCCAAGTGATGAGAAGATTGATAGAAACATTTTAGATAAAAAAAACACAGTGTTCACAGTATGCATACTGCAAAAATAGTAGGAGCAGTGTGGTAGAATACTATTATGAATACTATTATCCAGGTCTCTCAGATTTTAATCTCAATAAGACTTCCTGGTAAAATAAGGTAAATAAATAAAAACATTGTATACAGTACATAATATGCATATATGCATACTGCAGAAATAGCATGCAGTATGATAGTATACTATTACGAACATAGTATGCATAAACTTTATGCAAATCTTCTTTTTGCATGCAATATTTTTTACTAAAAATGCTAACTAAAATGTGCTATTTCCATTGTGCCATGTGAGCAGAAGCTTTATACAAACATTTTATTTTATAAAAAATGACACTGTATGCATACTGCAAAAATAATAAGAGTAGAATGGCAGTATGCTATAAACAAGTTTTCTTTCCGAGTCCATAGGGGCCGGCAGGAAACACAAGAGCCGGTGTAATTACAGTAATGATGTAGGTTAGACGCAGTAACCACTGGGAACAGCCGCATTTCTGTCACATGAGATGAAAAATCTGTATTCAGATTGAGAAGAAAATGGAGAGCAATTTAAGAAAACTTAATGTCTTTACTGCAGCAGCTTGTCCCGGTTCACACAGCAGAGATGAATCCTGTGTGAGAACAGCTCTAACTAGGAATTTCGATGAATATAAACATTAAGTTAAATTATGAAATGTAGCCGAGTTGAACATATTAATGTAAAGGTTTGGCCAGATGCATTGTTTGCTGATCAGAATTTGTGTATAGAGCTATAAAATTATTGAATAGTAGCTCAGATCGTTTTGGTTTTGGGATTTTCCTGGGTATTTTTCTCGGAAGAAACATCTTTTATACTGAATAAAACCCATTTAATGCTATTAATGTGTAGAGAAACAACTGAGATATTAAAAGGATCTCACTTGTGATTTCTCTTTCTAACAGGTCAATTTTTAAATATGCAGACAATTCTGAAGGAGCAGAACAGACGAGTTGTTTACAGACACACCGGGACAGAGTGTATTCACCCTGAAGATGTGTGTACTTTCATCGCCTTTGTGGTCTTGAGAGATCATGTGGGTGGCCTGACACACACATTAACAACCTCATCATCTGATTCAACTCCCTGAAGCGCTAGTTACCCAGCAGCCCTGGCGATCACATGCCTTGCTCCAAACCATGGGACACAACAGCGTTAGTGTGTTAGATGTTACAGTTCTAACCTAGATCTGGGTTTGTCTTAAAACACAGGCCCAAAACTAGATTTTCGGAAGATATTCTGACTGGTATTTGCCCGGGAAAAACTCTTGACGTGATGCTAGAACAGTGTATGCGGTTGCAAGCATTTTCCTTTGTGGTTGTTGTGGTGTTCAGACAAATTTTTACCATGCTAGTGTTACATGTGTAACCAGTCCTACTCGACATGGGAGGCGGGTGTGCTAACAAGGACGCTAAAGACTGCAGCCACTAGCATCAGTTGTTAGCACACCTCTTGAGGCGAGGAGAGTGAGGTTTACACGCACAGCTCTTACTGTCCTACGTCCGTTACACTCACCCACCACTCCCATTTGGCTCACGGCACCAAATGTAACCGGTCCCACTCTACCCTCTCCAAGCGGGATTCGAACTGGGGTCTCTGGCGTAAGAAGCAGGTGCACTAACAAGGATGCTAAAGACCACAGGAGCTAGTGCCTCTTGAGGCTAGGGGAGTGAGGTATACACACACAGCTCTTACTGGCCTACATCCGTTACACTCACCCCCCTAAACCTCACTCCGATCTGGGTCACGGCACCAAATGAAACAGTCCTAGTTGATCCGCTCCAAGCGGGATTCAAACCAGGGTCTCCGATGTGGGGCGCTATCAAGGACACTAAAGACCGTAGGTGCTAGCACGCCTATTGAGGCCAGGGGAGTGAGGTTTACACACACAGCTCTTACTGGCCTACGTCCATTACACTCACTCCTCTAAACCTCACTCCCTTCCGGACCAGGGCACCAAATGTAACCGATCTCACTCGACCCACTCTAAGCAGGATTCGAACCGGGGTCTCCTGCAAGGGGCGCTAACAAGAACGCAAAAGACCGCAGGCGGTAGCGCGCCTCTTGAAGCCAGGGGAGTGATGTTTACACGCAAAGCTCTTACTGGCCTACGCCTGTTACACTCACCCCCCTAAAACCTCACTCCCATCTGGGTCAATGGCACCAAATGTCACCGCTCCCACTCGACCCGCTCTGAGCGGGATTTAAACCGGGGTCACCGGCGTGAGAAGTGGGCACACTAATAAGGACGCTAAAGACTGCAGGCGTTAGCGTCAGTTGCTAGCATGCATCTTGAGGCCAGCGGAGTGAGGTTTGCAGGCACAGCTCTTACTAGTCTGCATTACACATGTACTATGCTACATAAATATGTCGTCATCATCTGATACCCTAACTGTACCATGGGACTTTTGTAGTAAGATTTTTGTAGTAAACAAAGCAAGTGCTCTTTTTTATCATTAGTGGTGTTTGCTAAGCTAAGCATCTCTATTATTATTGCTCATATGTAGGGTTAGTGATTTGAACAAACTCCAAACTTTAAGTACAAATAAACAGCTTTCACTAACTGTGCTAAAGACATAAATGTTTGTTCAAGTTGTGCACATTTTTAAACAAAGTTTAGCTGTTACTTTTCTTGCCTGGTGGATAATGCAAAAGAAAGAAAGAAATAACTCCAGTACATGTATAATGAAGGAGGGAATCGAGCCATATCTGGAGACCAGAATATTATACCAGAAAGACTTTAAAGTGGGATTGTTTGACGACTAAGTATAAGCTACTACCTAGCAACCACCCACTCGTTAGCTCATTAAAACCACCCACGATACCCTAGCGTTTCAGCTGAAAGTTTACACTAGCAAGCACCACTCTCTGAAAATGTTAAAATGTAGTTTCCTTTACTAAACTGAAAGAGAAGAAAATGCAAATCGTACATTTGTAGAGTTTATACGGATGTTGCTTTTTCACTTTGGGTTATCTGTGTTAAACTGCAGATTCCATTCTGCACCGTTCACTACAAGATGAATGTTAAAAGCAACTCAGAGTAAACAAAACTCCAAGCCAACATGTCTAGGTTGAAAAAGGGGGTATTTGCTGGCTGCGAGCAAACACACACACACACACATCTCTCTCCCAGTGAAAAATAGAAGTTGTTCTGTAAGTCTTTTGTTCATTCAGACTAACACACACATTTATAGTCATGGCTGAGAGGAGACGGCACCAGTGGCCCCTCTTCACACTGCGAGAGGAAAGCTGAGATTGCCTTGTGAAGTCAGATTGTGTCGTCCTCGTCAGAGCCGTGTGACGCAGGTAAACAGTTCTGTTAACCATGCATGCTCTCGTGTCAGCTTGCAGTTTGAGTGTGTTTGTGTGTAGGATTGTATTGACTTTTTGAGAGGACACAGCAGTCTGAGCTCAATTAGGATGTCACTGTAAAAAAAAAATCTATAAAAAGCAAGGAAAAACCATTTACCAAAAGCTCTTTCTATTCTGCTTTTCTAGTGAATTTATCATATTTATCAGGATGTTTTTATGTATTTTTACTGGAAAACAAGAGTGCAGTAAACATGCTTGTACTGTATGTTAATGACATGAGAAGAACATTGTGGAGCTCAATTTATTGAATTTTGAGACGTAGGTACACTTGCTGTTTTGTTCTTAAGGTGTATTTCCTTTGTCTTTCAAAGAGTTTATTATGGAGGAAGTGAAGCCTGAAAGGTGGCGGCAGATAATTCAGCCGAACTGCGCAGCTGGCAAAAACAGCATGAGTCTCCTTCGCAGGTCCTCATCATGGAGAAGGCCTGGAGAGAGGGGTTATTATGAGGGCCCCGCGGCGCAGGTGAATGAGCCCCCTCGCAGAGCTCGTCCACAGAGCTGCATAGAAGGTGGCAGGATGGACAAATGGCTTCAGACACTAGAGAGACTCCAATCACGTCCACTTCAGAAGCAAATACCTCAGTTTGCGGACAGGACGGTATCAACACCGGTTCTCCCAAATGACATGATGGGAAGTAACCTGCTCTGCCCTGATCTTTCCTCTCTGTGCAGGAGGAAACAGAGCCCTAGTGTCTGTCCCAGTGTTTGTGAGAGCCTGGAGTCTCATGCAAGGAACAAGACGGTTCACATTAAACCTGCTCCCAGTGCAGAAAGAGCTCAGTTCTGCGCTCTCGCTCCAGTTCACTTCGGCTGGCTGCCCATAGAAAGACATGTGATACTGACGGACATCTCTAACAACCGGCATGACACCAGCAAGTGCCAGGTAAGAAAGAATAACATGAAAGGGAAGTGATGTTACAGCGGCCCGGGAAGTTCCGAATAGTGTCCTACCAGTATCTCTGCAATATGTATTCTGTGCACAGTTTTGTGATTGCAACATTGTGATTGTGACTGATATATTACAGAAAAAAATGTAATATTGTGAAATATTAGTACAATTTGAATAAATAATTTTCTATTTCAATATACTTAAAAATATAATTTATTTCTGAGATACAAAGCTGTATTTCAGCATCATCACTCCAGTCTTCACTGTCACATGATCCTTTAGAAATCATTCTATTATGATGATTTATTATCAATATTGGAAACAGTTGTGCTGCTGATTAATATTTTTTTGGAACCTGTGATACTTTTTTCAGGATTCATTGTCCAGCTACGTATTGCATATTGCAAAACAGTATATACTGTCAAGTATGCAGTAAGCCTGATGCTATATATAATATTCAATTATGACACAGAGAAATGTAAATTTAAAGTGTTCCCTGATAATGGCTTATCTGCTCTTTGGAAAGGAAAATTGTTCAGATCAGATATTCCCTAGTTTTTGTTACATTTTAGAATGTTGCAGTTTTTATATGTAAATAAGATTAAAGGTGTAATAAAAAATGATCTGTGGGAGTTCCATAATAGAGCTCTACTATGTCACATGTTGCCGTTTAGTGCTTCTGTACGGTATCTGTATCACTATTGTTCTGTACAGTATAAAACTTTTTTTTTTTTTGCTCATAAGTTCAGAGTGATTGAGTCATCCGCACTGGAGATAAAAGCCTTCAGAGTCCTGCAGACTATCTGCCACCACTGTACACTGCACAACAATCACTCTCACCTCTCCTGGGAACAAATCCCGGAAATGAACAGCCAAGCTCTCAGACCTGATTTACCTTAGTGCCAACAGATGCCAGAAGGAGAGAGAGAAATAGAAAACTGAAAGGAGGGAAAGAGAGAAAAATATCTGGATGACTGTCAAGTACATGAACTTCAGCGGCTGTCTGGGTGCTGCATGAAGTCGAGATAAAACCGCTCTGTCAGCAGGTGCTTAGATCCTTTCGGAACAGATTTAGGAACGAATAGATTCAACTACATCAGAGCCAACAAGAGGATCACAACAGTGCTGCAGGGCCCAGAGGATGGAAATGAATCGCATTTGTGAACCATGCATCTTTCTATATTTTCACGTCAGTCATTTTATGCTTAAACTTCAGTAGTGTTTAGACACCTAAGTCACACTTAACATGTCTGAATATCATTGCATTATTAGATAAGAACATATCAAACCAAGTGGCGTGCGTTCTCAAATGCAGGATGTTTTCCTTTCGCTAATTTCATAATTTTTGCTCAATGTCTTAACATGATTGCTTAACCAAACCTGCTTGACGCAAGAGACAAAACCAATAGAAGCTCAAACATGCTGCGTAACACGAGAATTAACCTCATTGGTTCTCGCTGAAGCTCAAACGTGCTGCTTAACACAAGAATGAACCTCATTGGTTCTCGCTGAAGCTCAAACGTGCTGCGTAACACAAGAATGAACCTCATTGGTTCTTGCCGAAGCTCAAACGTGCTGCATAACACGAGAATGAACCTCATTAGTTCTTGCTGAAGCTCAAACGTGCTGCGTAACACGAGAATGAACCTCATTGGTTCTTGCTGAAGTTCAAACGTGCTGCGTAACGTGAGAATGAACCTCATTGGTTCTTGCTGAAGCTCAAACGTGCTGCTTAACACAAGAATGAACCTCAATGGTTCTTGCCGAAGCTCAAACGTGCTGCGTAACACGAGAATGAACCTCATTAGTTCTCGCCGAAGCTCAAACGTGCTGCGTAACACGAGAATTAACCTCATTGGTTCTTGCCGAAGCTCAGACGTGCTGCGTAACACGAGAATTAACCTCATTGGTTCTTGCCGAAGCTCAGGCGTGCTGCGTAACACGAGAATTAACCTCATTGGTTCTTGCCGAAGCTCAGACGTGCTGCGTAACACGAGAATTAACCTCATTGGTTCTTGCCGAAGCTCAGACGTGCTGCGTAACACGAGAATTAACCTCATTGGTTCTTGCGGAAGCTCAAACGTGCTGCGTAACACAGAATTAACCTCACTGGTTCTGTGGAAGCTCAAACGTGCTGTGTAACACGAGAATGAACCTCATTGGTTCTTGCTGAAGCTCAAACGTGCTGCGTAACACGAGAATGAACCTCATTGGTTCTCGCTGAAGCTCAAACGTGCTGCGTAACACAAGAATGAACCTCATTGGTTCTTGCCGAAGCTCAAACGTGCTGCGTAACACGAGAATGAACCTCATTGGTTCTTGCTGAAGCTCAAACGTGCTGCGTAACACGAGAATGAACCTCATTGGTTCTGTGGAAGCTCAAACGTGCTGCATAACACGAGAATGAACCTCATTGGTTCTTGCTGAAGTTCAAACGTGCTGCGTAAAGTGAGAATGAACCTCATTGGTTCTTGCTGAAGCTCAAACGTGCTGCGTAACACGAGAATGAACCTCATTGGTTCTTGCTGAAGCTCAAATGTGCTGCGTAACACGAGAATGAACCTCATTGGTTCTTGCTGAAGCTCAAGCGTGCTGCGTAACACAAGAATGAACCTCATTGGTTCTTGAGAAGCTCAAACGTGCTGCGTAACACGAGAATGAACCTCATTGGTTCTTGCTGAAGCTCAAACGTGCTGCGTAACACGAGAATGAACCTCACTGGTTCTTGCTGAAGCTCAAATGTGCTGCGTAACACCAGAATGAACCTCATTGGTTCTTGCTGAAGCTCAAGCGTGCTGCGTAACGTGAGAATGAACCTCATTGGTTCTCGCTGAAGCTCAAATGTGCTGCGTAACACCAGAATGAACCTCATTGGTTCTTGCTGAAGCTCAAGCGTGCTGCGTAACGTGAGAATGAACCTCATTGGTTCTTGCTGAAGCTCAAGCGTGCTGCGTAACGTGAGAATGAACCTCATTGGTTCTTGCTGAAGCTCAAGCGTGCTGTGTAACATGAGAATGAACCTCATTGGTTCTTGCTGAAGCTCAAGCGTGCTGCGTAACATGAGAATGAACCTCATTGGTTCTGTGGAAGCTCAAATGTGCTGCATAACACAAGAATGAACCTCACTGGTTCTCGCACGTCGAGCAAACATGCTTGAGCTTCTGTTTATCACAACTGATGTGTGAATTTATGAATGTTTATATGTGAATAAAAGCCTAAATTCAATCTGTTCATCATATAAAGTGATCAAGTCTCTTCAGAAAATGTGGACAAAATTGCTCCATTGAAATGGATTAGATTTACGATCTAGCGTCAAAGTCAAGATTCAAGATTCAAGATTCAAGAGTTTTATTTGTCACATACACAGTTATATACAGAATATACAACCGGCAGTGAAATGTAAACAGGTCCGCTCCATGGACAGTGCAAATTCACAGTTAAAAACACAAGGAAGAAATTATAATAGAAATAGGATATAAAAAAAGTACTCTCTATATATATATATATATATATGTCTATATCTGTAGAATTATAAATAATCAAGTCAAGAGAAAAAAAGGTAACAAATAAGGATAAAGTGGAATAAAATAATTGAAGTAGACTTTGCAGTGAGTAAACTGTAGACTTATAAATATGTGGTTAACAAATGTATAAAGAGTATAATGTGCAAACAGGTTTATGACAGGTTGTTACACAGTAACAACGAGAACAGAAAGTGCAGTGCAATGTCAGTGTATCGATGTTTATCCTGAAGTGAAGTCACGTGATGTTAAGTGACTGAGTTCAGGAGTCTGATGGCCTGGGGGAAGAAGCTCCTCCTGAGTCTCTCAGTTTTGGCCATCAGGCTTCGGAAGCGCTTACCAGATGGTAGCAGCGTGAAATGAGGGTTTGCAGGGTGATTAGAGTCCTTGATGATCTTGGTAGCTCTACCTTTGCAGCTGTCAATGCTATGCAAAGTGTTGCATAGCTGTCAATGGAGGGACAGAAAGCTCTCAGATTTCATCAAAAAGTTCTTAATTTGTGTTCCGAACATGAACGAAAGTCTTTAAGGGTTTGGAACGACATAAGGGTGAGATTTAGTTGTACACAGCTGTAGTTCATCAACATGTTCCACTAATTCATCACAGACCCACAGTCAAAGCTGTTGTTATCTAATGTAATCACATTTATAGACTGATCTTATCTGTCTGTTCTACAACTAAAGACTGTGTGTGTTCTTTCAGCAGAAACTGAAGTCTCCCATCACTCCAGTGTTGCTCAGCACTCCTGCCAAACTTAACGGACCAAGACCAAGTGGTGCGTATTGACTAAGACTGCATATAAAAGTTCTGAATGAGCTGCTTGGAGGAGGGAACCAGTGATTTATGTTTGGAGGTTTGAGCTGGCTTTACATAGTGGTATGAAATACCATCTTCATTGAATTGCTTCAGCTGTGCATATTATCAATATGTTTTAAAATTGCACTAGAAAAGACCTTTTTTGGTGTAAAAACGTTAAATCATTAAATGAGTACATAAAAATAATCAGTGGAGCAGTGCATTTAAAATAATATATTTGGAGCAGTCAAATTTGGCGTTGAAGGCCATCTTCAGGGCCATCTCATTCATTAGTGTATGATTACATCATGTCCATAGAAAAGAATGTCTGGGGCCACATTCACAAGTGTTCTTAGCAACAAAAACTTAAACTTTTTTAAGGTAAATTTTAAGAAGTTCTTGGTAACACTTTATTTTGTGTCCTTGTTACATATGTGATGCTAGGATCCTGATGAGAGTTTGAAAATAAGATCACTTCACACCCATTCTCCATTCACTTCACTGGCTTCCTGTTTCCGCCAGGATTGAATATAAGGTCTCCCTTCTAACCCACCAGTGCATCTATGGACATTTTTTAAGATTAGGGTTTGTTTGCATGTATAATTGTACGTTTCATTTGACCTTATTCTTGTGAAGCGCTTTGAGATATGCTCTTTTGAGATTTGAGTTTATTATTATATTATTATATAAAATGACAGTCTTTGATGTTGTTATACTTGCATATTATGGTATATTAGCTAATAACAAATTCAAAACTTTGTATTTGTAAAGCTGCTGTCCGTAACTTTTTTTGTGTTCAAGATTTACAAAAATTATATAATGAGAATGTACAACATGAATCCATTTTCCAAACTGTGTTTTTGTCTTACCCTGAATCATTATGGTACACTTATAATAAGTGTTTATATTGGGACTATTTCAGAGCGGTCTGGTAGGAGCCGCTGTGGAGGAGCACAGTCCCTGCGTGACTCGCCATAGACATAAACAGAGAGAAGTAGCTCCGGCTGCAACGTTCTTCCGCAAGACGCATGAAGTTCTGTTTATTAACCGCTAGAGCACAAAAAGTTTCGGACTGCAGCTTTAACATAGGGTGACCAAACGTCCTGTTTTCCCAGGACATGTCCTGTTTTCAAGTCCTGTCCCGGTAGCCTAGAAATCTAGACGCACCCTAGCGGCAGCAAATCTGTCGAGTGTAGTCTAGCAACTCTCGGTAGACCTGCGAGCTGGAAAAACCAAACTCTGGTCAGGCCAATCACATCGTGTATAGAGTCGGTGGGCGGGCTTAACATAATGACGGGGTTGCCGAGGTTCAGCGTGCTACTTGAAAACACAGAAGCTGCCGAACAGCGGTCTTTCGAATCGGCTTTGGCCGTGACTCTGGGAGACTTGTTGTTAAACTTTTCTTTGAGAAAAGAACAAAGAATAAGAAAGGAAGATGCATTCGGAGTTTTGCCGACCGGATACGGCGAAAGTTTAATCTATCAACTAGCTCGGCTTCACCTTCTCCGTTGCTCTGGTTGGTTGTAGCGCTATCCTATTGGGTGCAGAGGGAATCTGAAAGACAACCGTTTATCCCGCCTCTCGGATTGAGCCCTGCCAATGGTGAGTTCCCAGACCCAACATCTTGATGTGGGTCTGGCTGGTCAGGCTACTGTCCCGGGGCACCATAAAGGAAATACACTTAGGGCACCAAGCAATGGGACTGATCATTTGAGTATCTCATTGCCGGGCCGAGTGTCCTGGTTTTCGGTAATCAAAATATGGTCACCCTACTTTAACATCTTTATTTTAAATTAAAATAACACATTCATAATTATTTTTTGAATTTAAAGAGCTTGATATGTGTTAGGTTTACTTGTTAAAAAATGTATTATATTTAGCTAGTGTTATGTTTTTAATGCTGAAGGTTATCCTAACTTAAGTTATTTAATTTTTGAACAACATTTTTTTAAAGAATGCCAATTCTTAAGTTTTGTCTTGAGAGCAGTAAAAAAAAAAAAAAAAAAAAAAGGAACTTTAAGTAGCATTTTTAGGAATTCTAAATATTGTAAAGCTAAGAAGAAAAACTTTATTGTATGTTTTGCAAATCCCATAGCACACAGAGCAACTCTGAAAAAAGAAAGACATAATCTTCTGTTTATTGATTTATTTAATGAGTCTATACTGTATACTGATCTCTTTGTAGTTTATATATAAGAGTTTTTGTAACATATATAACATATTTGCAGTGCAGATTGGTTGGAGTATAGAGGAGTATTAGGTTTTCAGTCTCTTCCGGCTGTTTCCTCAATGCTGTCGTCCTTCCAGTGCTCCTGCTGCTGCTGGGATCTTTCTCTGGGCTCTGTCAGCAGGTGACGAGCGTATAATGATGCTGCCACAGCGTCAGTGTAATTACAGTGGTGAGAGCAGGACCGAGTCAGTGGAAGGAGGAGGGAGGCAGTGATGCAGGAACGAGGAGCACTTACTCCTCCATGAGTGTTGGGGAATTTCTTTCTTTTTCTTTCTCTCCAGCTCCAGATGGTGGATGACTCTGACAGGACATGAGTGCCATGCTGGTGTGTGTGTGTGTGTGTGAAGGCCGTTCTTCAGTTGTAAACACAGAATGAGTGACAAAGGGTCGATGACAGACACGTGTTGCTGTTGCTCTGGATCACACTGTGTTGCCAGATCCCCCGCCTGTTCTATGTCAAAACGATGGAAAAGGGATGATTTTTGCTTTAGCTGTAGAGATTGCATGATTTTGGAGGGAATGAAAGAAATGTGTCGGGCAATTATAATTCAGCTCCTTTTATAATTTCTCATAAAAAGACGAGAACTCTTTAGAACTTAGTGTGTAATTTTATATTGCTCAGTTTTGCTATTTGTCTGATAAAAATGTGATTATGATTTAAAATGCTATTTATTATTATTATCCTTGTTATTATTACTAATTTAAAATATTAAACACAATTAAAAATATTACTATTGTAAAAATATTATTATTATTATTATTTAAAAAGGTTTGCTGTGCTTGTGTGTAGGGCTTCACAATTTGGCCAACAATGTGACTACATATCATTATGACTATGAAATAACAATAACTGTACTATAAAATACAATTGATTATTATTATTATTACTATATTGAAATATTAAACAAAATAAAAAATATTAAAGGGTTAGTTCACAGAACAATGAAAATTACCCCATGATTTACTCCCCCCTCAAGTCATCCTAGCTGTATATGACTTTCTTCTTTCAGACGAATACAATCAGAGTTATATTAAAAATGTCCTGGCTCTTCCAAGCTTTATAATGGCAGTAAATGGTTGTCGTTTTTTGAAGTCCATAAAAGTGCATCCGTCCATCATATAACTGCTCCACACGGCTCCGAAGGGTTAATAAAGGCATTCTGAAGCGAAGTGGCACGTTTGTGTAAGAAAAATATCCATATTTAAAACTTTATAGACTAAAATAACTAACTTCCAGCGGTCAGCGGTATGCGAGTCGACTTGCGCTAAAAGAGTAACCCTTGACCTTTGATACATGTGTATTTATGAATGCAGAAGAGCAGAGGATAGAGCAAAACAAAACACCGGTCATGAATTAGACTCTAAAACGAGAATATTTAAAGAGAAATGGCGGAGGATTTCGCCACTTTGCTTCAGAAGGCCTTTATTTAAAAATGTTGTTATAATAATAATAATAATAATAATAATAATAATCTTACTATAATAATATTTATGGCTGTCTTTATTTCTTCATTTTCAAATGTTAAACCATCTAAAATTTCCTTAAAGCTTCTCTTTTGTTGACAACAGCTGGTTTCTTAAAAGAACAGAGCATCACTCTGAAACAAATATTGGTTTAATTAAATCACAGCCTTTGCTACTTGATAATCGTACTAAGTCATATCACAATTTTGGTTTTATTTTGATTAATCGTGCAGCCTTGTGAATGATGCTGTATTTACTATCCCAACACGACAATATTGACTCAACCAATGGCATTTGTTGGGGGCGGGGCTATCTGTAGACTGACCAATAGCAGAGGGAGAATGTTCAGTATTGTTTAAAAACAGTAATTATTTGGTAACACTATGGTGACAGAAACACTTATGTTAATTTATAACCAATATATATTAGTACCAATTGGTACTTAATAACCAATTTGTTTCCACCACGATTATTTAAGTAACACGCCTTCAACTCAGAAAGAAAGCTTTCCAGAGTTTCTTCACGACGTTTGAACGTAAATACAATCGCTCCGACATGACTTGAAGGCAGCACAGAACCTGACCCACACAACACCTGAGCAACTGACAAGAGTGTGTGCGTGCTGAACTGCATACCGGGAGCATGCTGGGAAAATAGCTACCTGTCAGGTGTTAGCTGCCAGTGTGAAGTGCGATTACTTGCCTAAAAAACGACAGCAAGAAATAGTTAGCTTGGTGCCTTGGCTGTCAGACAATGGCATGGCCTCCATGGCAACACTGACAGAAAACAATCCATCACGGCCGGGTGGCACGGTGACTGTCTGTCTCTCGTCTGTCAGATTAAAATCTCTCTCCTGCTCTCTGTCTCGCTGACACCTGTAAGTGATGCAGGTTAAGTCGGTCTAAGCAGACCTCTGTTGACATTGTAAACACACACAGCAGGAAGATCTGCCTTATTATGACACAGGAGTGGCAGGAAATGCCGCTGTTTACATTGTACGCAAAAACGCATTGGAGATCAGCGCTCTATAGTTCTCTTTTTTGACCTCTTTTTTATTGTGTCTTTTTTCAATGATAGACATAGAAAAAGCACCCCAAAGTGGACTTTTCTTGTTTTATTCAGACTGGGAACCTGTGAGACCTGACCCTGCAGGCTCCAGATACTGGAGGACACCTGAAAAAACATCCTCCATCGTCCATCAGGTTAGTAACACTATTAGTTTGCTTTATACAGGTAATAATTTGCTGTTAAACCATCATGTTCTGTTCTGATTGACTGAAGAGTCCCTTCAAATACTTTTAATATGGTAATATTTAAATATTATTAAAATTTTAACCTTATCATGAGAAAGGGAAATGAGATGATGATATAGTACATAGTACGCAGTGTTGTTTCTGTTTGGGGTCAGTTTGACAGTTTTGACAAATTAAACTGTATTTCTGAAGTGTGTGCACCAGTCAGATTGCAAAAAATCCATTGCATTTATTCATGATTTACATCTGGGTCTCTGAAACACAAAACTGTAATAATGTAAAAAAGAATTGACATTTGAAATGTGTTGGCTTTTTGAAATATTGCTTAAATTTGCCTTGGTCTTTTGACATAAAAGAGCTCTTTGTACCATTAAAACATCCTGCAAGTTTCATTGCTTAAAATGTCCTCATTATAAACAAAGCATTTATTTAAAGGGGTCATGAACTCTATAGTTTTATAATGTTCTGTGGTGCACTTATAATGTTAGTATCAAAAAATGCAGTCCTCTGATTTGAACCCTCTGATTGAAGGGGCGTGTCTGCTGTGAGACTTCAGTGTGAACGGCCACTGCTGTGATTGGCTGTTGTGAGACTTCAGTGCAAACGCCCACTGCTGTGATTGGCTGTTGTGAGACTTCAGTGTAAACGCCCACTGCTGTGATTGGCTGCTGTGAGACTTCAGTGTAAACACCTACTGCTGTGATTGGCTGCTGTGAGACTTCAGTGTAAACGCCCTCTGCTGTGATTGGCTGTTGTGAGACTTCAGGGTAAACGCCCACTGCTGTGTTTGACTGACTTCAGTGTAAACGCCCACTGCTGTGAATAGCTGTTGTGAGACTTCAGTGTAAACTCCCACTCCTGTGATTGGCTGTTGTGAGACTTCAGTGTAAACGCCCACTGCTGTGTTTGACTGTTGTGAGACTTCAGGGTAAACGCCCACTGCTGTGATTGGCTGCTGTGAGACTTCAGTGTAAACGCCCACTGCTGGGATTGGCTGACATATTTGCATATGAAACAAGTATTACATGTGTAACTCTCTTGAAAACTTTTAGCACGTTTTTACTATTACAGCTCTCAAGGTTAACTAATCATGAAAAGTGTTGATTATAGCATTATATTCAGATCGTGGCATGAAAGCTTGCAGTGATGAGCATTGTAGCCAATCACAGACATGTTGAGTGCATGAATGCAGTGATCTCGTCATTGCAACTCGATTTCTGCACACTAATGAATGCTTTCGTCATAGCTAACAGTGCAAACACAATGCAAATAAGAGATCTGATTCCAGAACTCAGTCACTGATAAACTCGCTGTTTGATTGATAGCTCCAGTGATTAAAGGAAATGTTCATTGACTGCTTTCTATAAATAATTTAATCACAGTTTAAATAAGAGATTATTTTCATCCTACTAAGAGAAACAATGTGAAGTTGAGTGTTTAGTCACTGGTTTGATTTACTGACACATAGACAAATAACCTCTGACTGTACATGAATCATTACACATCAGAAATCACTGATCCACAGTGAAATGTGCCAAATACAAATAAGTAATGTTCAACTGAGACATTCACATTATTGAAAATAAATAACCACATTCTAGAGCCCGGACAATTTATCGGCCTGCCGATTTTATCAGCCATTATGAGCCTGTCGCAGATATATCGGTGTAAATGCCACAGATATGCCACCGATATGAACGCGCGCCCATGAGTCATGAGTCTTGTCAAATATCATTGTAAACACAGTCGGTTATGTTTTAAGTAAACGTAAACATGAAATTTGCCAGTCACTGCCAGCGTGTCATTTTCACAAGTGTCATGGCCCACAGAATATCTTGTGTGAATATC
>CM031954.1:31959258-31984258 GCA_018749465.1 Paracanthobrama guichenoti
AGCTGTTCTTATGTTCAAATGCTCAAGGGTCTCTATTTTGGTCTTACCTAGTCTTACTGAAATTGAGGCATTTGTGTTTCTAAATACTAAAACTCTCCTGTGATTTTCGTAATATAACAAAGAATTGTTTTGAATTCCAACTTAATTGAACTTAACCAAATTGCCCCCCAAGTTCTCCGACACTGATGTGGTTGCTATGGAAACGGTGGAATGCATGAGTTCGGAACGAGGCGAGTTGTTATAATGTGGATTCCGCAAGCATTATTGTGCATGCTGGAGGCAGAAAGAACCTCTTTCATCCACACAAAGCCCAATTCAAGGGATTTTGTTTTTGTTTCCAGGCTTCGGGATCTGAGAGCTCAGAGGGAGGACGAAATGGACTGCAGGCCTGGAATCCTAAAGCCAATTTGACCAGCAAGGTGGAAACGGGCCAGTCTCAGCCTCATCCCGACAACCCAGCATTTAAAGATCCCACATGCAGACGCGGAAGTGCACCAGAAGCATTCAGCCCCTCGATATCATCCATCACTATCACTTCCAGGAAAGTCACACACACTTCCAGTCTTCCAAATACTGGGCATCTGAGCCCAATAGAGATGAATGACCTTTCCGTTGAGCGAAGAAAAGCCCTAGTGGTCAAAGTCACCAAACAGCAGATGAAAAGCACTAGCGGCCATCCCGTCGCTCTGACCCCTGGCTGTAATCATGAAGAGATTGACCACGGCGTGGTACTGAGGAGAAAGGCAACCATTATGAAAATGACAGAACAGAGAGAGCATTTCAGTCGAGGAAAGCCCAATACATCACATTACAGGCACAGCTACACTGAAGGACTCAAAACTAATGAATCTAAAGTCAATCCCTCACCATTAAACCGAGCACTAACTGTATCTTTAGAGCCAGGCGGAAACCAATGGAGGTCTCAGCACAGATCCAGCCTGTCTCTTTACCTCAACAACCCAAAAGACAGCAGTACAGAAGTGGAGACCATTAAGCACAAGACACTTCGAAGGCCTCTCAGCTGCGACGCAAGCTTGTTTAACCATACAGAACTTGGCGCAAATGCAGTTACAGATCCAGCGTTTCACAACAAGAGCTCTCCTGTTCCCCAGAAGACAAATATTGACCTTGTTAGTTCCAGCAGCAGTGAAGCAAGAAGGCGTTCGACCTCCAGCTGCGAAAACAGGAGCTCAAGGAAAGAGGGATATGAGTGGGATCGAGCGTTTGAGGAACCTATTTCAGAAACGAAACCTCTCACGCTATTAAAAGTGGCAGGTACTAGCAGAACCTCCGTGGATATTCGTCAGTACACGCACAAGAACACACTAGGCTAAGGCCGCATGGCGTTTCTTTGATGTATAATAGATGATGAGTATTAGCGTGTGAGAGAGCAGAGGTTTTTAATTGAAGCTTTTCACAGCAGATACACATTTATGCGGCGGACTGCCCTGAAACGGGGGATTTCTCTCCTGTCTCTCTCTTTCTGTCATGCATTTTCTCATCTTTTCATTTTCCCACGCATCCCTTTGCATGCATAATCTATTTCTACCCTGCTTTCAATACCGGTTTTTGAGCTTCCGTGGGAATTTAGAGCTGCTACACGTGGAGAAAAATCTGACAGCCGCCGAAGTACACACACATTTAACTATCTGAGGACATGCAATACATGACTATTGTTTGAAATGAAGTCATTTATGATTACTTCAGACTTCGAACCGCTCAAAGAAAATGTTTAGAATTCTTTGCAATTAAAAAAGTTATTATTTACTTTATATGTGATTAGATTTTTACCTTTTAGGATGTTTGCAGGTCATTTTTTCGGAGTGTCTATTTACACCAAGTGCAAATAGCATGCCTTGTTGACAAGCGCTATTCATATTAGCTCCGCCTAACAATGCCTGGTTGGGCCAAACAAGATTAAAAAAAGCATGGATATTTCAACGTCAGTGGCGCAGTCAGTAAAGCATAAGGCTTAAAGATCTAGGTTTTGACGCGATCGACCAGGGTTCGAATCCGCCTTTTGCAGAGCTCGCTCTTCTACCTTTTCTTATCACATGGGAAAGGCATTTACTTTCAATAAAAATTAAGAAAATGTTCTGAAAGTGGAAATAAAGTGCCTAACTAAATGCTTAATAATAATAAAAGCATTTATTGGGTAGGATTAGGGGTAGGTGTAGGGAGGGCTTTTATTGTCCTATTAAGGCAGCATCAATTTAATAATTTTAATAAATATAATCATTTACACAATTTATTATTGCATCCTGTTAATGTACAACAATACTGAGGTGCAAATAGTAGCCTATGTATCTGTCAAAATAAAGTATAAATTGCATGTCATTACTATTTACACAAATTGCAAAGAACTGCTACTTTTATATGGTGTAAATAGAATATATCACTAGTTTCACTTAGTGTAAATAGCATCTATCGCTATTTGCGCTTAGTGTAAATAGCAATTATTGCTAAGAAAATATGCTATTTTCACTTATTGCAAATAGCTGTTGCCTAATTTTTCCCTCCAGAAAATTTTGGATTTTTGAAAAAGTAACATTTAGAGAATTCTAAAGACAAAAAATTTGAATAATTGTCATTATTTTGTTTTCACATCTCTCTCATACAGTTGTGCTTAAAAGTTTACACCCCCTTGCGGAATCTGTAAAATGTTAATAATTTTGACAAAATAAGAGGAAAATGCATGTTATTTTTATTTAGTACTGTCCTGAATATGATTTTTACATAAAAAGATATAGTCCACAAGACCAAAAAAAAAAAAAAAAAACGCTGAATTATAAAAATGTTTTTATAATGAAAACTTGAAAAGGATGAAAACTTCCCGTTTAAAAGGTGAAACCTTATTGAATTTGAAGATCAAGGTAAATTGTACTTATTTTGTCTTCCGGGAAAGTTGTACTTAATTGTACTTATAGTATCTTCTGTTGCTTCTGAAGGGCACTAAATTAAAAAAAGAATATTATATTTAAACAAAATAAGAAAAAATTTGGACAGATTCATCCTGTTCAAAAGTTTTCACCCCCCAGCTCCTAAAGCATTGCGCTTCCTTCTGGAGTGTGTTTGAGTCCTTCAGTTGTCCTCAGTGTGAAAAGATGGATCTCTCAATCACACAGTCAAAGCTGGAAAGGGTTCAAATATGCAAAAGATGCTGGAAAACGGAGGAGTTTGCAGGGCCTGAAGGATTTTTCTGAAGAACCACACACATTAAGAATCAGTGGTCCATAAACTTTTGAATGGAGTAATTTTTAAAAGAATTCAGCTATTGTTTTGTATTGTGGACTATATGTAAACATCTATGTACAATATCTTAAGGACAGTACTAAATAAAAAAAAAGCTTTTTGCAGATTCTGCAAGGGGTATGTAAACTTTTGAGTACGACTGAATATAATATAGCTTGTTATATCCAGGGATCACTGACATTAAAATTTTGAAAATCCTTGCTCTAGTGTTTACTGTAGGTGTCCAAAGGCCAAGAACATATTCTACACAAGTATGCTAATGCAGACATGAATGTTTAATGAATGAATAGACATCTAGTTTAATGAATGAATGCACAGTCTCTAGTTTAACATTGCAAATATGTCAGTACTTTAGTGTTAAAGTTTAGTTTTGTCCTAGCAGAAGTGTATAGTGTTCTGCCATAGAATGTAGCATACTTGCATTACTTACTTTTCTGAATGCATAGCCAGAAGCGTTTGCATTGTCGTCCACATTTGGAGTGTGTTTCAGGCCTACCGGACTCTGGATGATGCACACTCTCTTTGTTCTTAGATAACTCGCCTCATCTCAGCGCAGACGCCGTCCTGGCCCTGAACGCCGCTGCGGTTATCGCCAACATAAAGCTGCAGGCCCAGCAGAGACAGAAGGACGAGCAAAGACGAACTACATCCCACACAGCAACAGCAGGTACGCCTGATCTCTCCTGACCTTTGGCTTCCTCAAACACAAACTTCACTTGAAACACACTGACATTTAGCAAGATGAGTGGATTTTATATAGACAACACAGAGAAATCGATGTCTTTACACTTCTGGACATGTTGGTATGGTGCAGCTCAACTCAAAACACTTTTTCCTGGATTCCTCTAGTGAGCTCTTGCAAGACTTTCTGCCCATGCTGAGCATTACATTGGTCACTTATGAGGTTTCACGACCGTTATGATGCTAGGTTTTGTAACAGAGCTCATGTGTTTCATAACTAAATATGTGTGTGTTCCTCTTAATCAATGTCTTTAACAGAGGATAGAGGGAATAATGAACACAGAGAGCTCAGAGAAGAGGCTACTGATGCTGATGGGAAGAACAAAACGCCTCCTGCTGGTCCATGTGTGGAGTTTGTTCCGTTTGAGTCTCCAAATGTCCCTCCTGAAACTGCATTGTCACTTAGCGTGAGTTACTCTTCTGTTGTTTGAAGATACTTCTGCCCTAAAATAATATAAATGAGGGATTTCACATTATTTTAAGGTGACTCCGTTACAGTGTGTAATAACTAATACTCATATAGCCTAAGTACTGAGTAATATTAATTAACTACATGTACTTGCTATAGAGAGGGTTAGGGTTTGGTTTAGGGTAAGTTACTTGTGATTATGCATAATTTACTGTTATTACTAAAGTAAGTACATGTAGAAATGTGTAATTATTCCACCTTAAATTAGGACATGAGGACATGCAATAGATATCTATTGTTTCAAATAAATCTATTTATACTATTCTATATAATTTTGCATTTTAGAATAGTAATATACTTAATTGTGAATGATTTTGGCCTCTAAAATGTAGGATTTCAGGGTGAAAAACAGTATTTTAAATGTTAACATTTACATCTAAACTGAAAATAAATAAAACACATTAAACAAATTGGATATAGTTTAAGGAGATAAGGAAAATAAAACAAATTGGATATAGTTTTGTGGGTAAAGTGTTATTTTTTCCTTCCTTGCAACATACAATTTGTGGTTTATAAAGAAAATTAGATTTCATAATACAATAATTTCCATATACTATTTTAATCACTTGTTTTTACTTCAGTAAAATTACATATACATTTAATTTACATTTTTTTCCCAGGAGAAAAATGTTGCTGCTGGAAAATCCATTTTAAACTGATAGCTGTTTTAGTACACGGTAGCTGGTTTATAGATGGTCTAAACTGAGCTCAAAGTGATAGTTCAGCCAACAATTATCATTTTAAATTTGTCATCATTTACTCATAAAATGTTCATTTTTTGGCAAACTATCACTTGAAATAGCTTGTGCAAAGGTCAGTAGCTGGTCTATAGCCCACACTGGACCTGCAAGATACCAGCTTATCATACCGGTGTCATGAGAAATCCTGTCCCCCTGTGAAATCATAGACAGTAAAAGAAATGGACACAGCGACCCCATAGACTTCAACGGAGAGCAGTGAAGTCAGTTAGAAGCGCTCACTTCCTGATGGCTGAGCGTACTGCGCAGCCTCAGACTGAGCTTGGCCATGTAGATGTGACGTGAGCAACCTGTCTGACAGCTGTACGTCTTCTAGTAGTTGTGCAAAGTCAAATCTGATTCACCGAATCTTGCAGAGATTGTGGCTCTCTGTGGGCTTCTCCCCATGCTTCTCCCTTGACTTTATCGGACTTTATGCCTCCACGTCCCCCCGATTGCCTCACAGACCGTAAAAGATTACCTGCAAGGTTTCCGGGTGCTGGATTACCTCCTTGTGTGAATTAGTGTCCGCTTAGGACCCACCGTGGTAGCTGTTTTAAATGCCTGATCAAAAGCTGTTATCGTGACGTTTCATTTAATGGCTAATCTGTAAAATAAAACTCTTAAATCTTGAATCTTGTAGCTTATTCTAGCAAGCTAAATGCTCTGTTCAAAATAAAAGCATTTAAAAATGTGTTACAGTAACAAAACGCGTTACGTATCAGACACGTTAGTAGTTTTGTGTTGTCATCTTGTTTTACTTTTGTAAAAGCATCATATACATCTCTTAGAAAACTGACCATGATTAGACCATGAGGGTTAAAGTGAATGGTAAGTGTATTTTAGCGTATTGTCTTGTATAACCAGTTACACAAATAAAATAAACAGTGCAATTAAATTACCTTTAAATAGTTTTTTATCAAACATACTTTATCTGTTAAAAACAAAACAATACTACAATTTTTTTAAGTAATAATACGTAATAAGGATAAGTAATGCAGAATTAAATTAATTAATTTTCAAAGCATTACTTACTAATCAGGCTCTGAACAGATACCCATTAAAAGTTCTTTCAGCCAATAGAATCGCTCTGGGGTCCTAAGCGGACACTATTTCACAGGGGGACAGGATTTCTCATGACACCTTGAACTTGAACATTTGGTACATGGTAACTTAACTATCTTAACTATATCATTCAAAACATGGCTGCCATCTTAAAGTCTCTATTTGCTCTCCATGTAGCTCATTGCTGTCTACGGGAAACAATTGAGATTGTATTTGTGATTTTACTGATGTAGTGTTGAACATCTTGATTCCCAAATTTGAACTGAACTGCTATTTCGCCCCTTTAATGAGTTGGCTCTGTGTGTGCAGGAGGCTTTAGCAATCAGACGGCCTGATTTCATCCAGCGCTCACAGGCCAGAGTTCGAGCCCTGGAGTGGAGGTCGCAGGAGAGGCAGAAAGCCCAGATCTCACCCCAGAGGCCTGAGCCCGCTGGCATCCAGCAGCAGCGAGGTGTGCAAGCACTGTAAAACTATCATGGCATTCATACACTCACCTAAAGGATTATTAGGAACACCATACTAATACTGTGTTTGACCCCTTTCGCCTTCAGAACTGCCTTAATTCTACGTGGCATTGATTCAACAAGGTGCTGAAAGCATTCTTTAGAAATGTTGGCCCATATTGATAGGATAGCATCTTGCAGTTGATGGAGATTTGTGGGATGCACATCCAGGGAACGAAGCTCCCGTTCCACCACATCCCAAAGATGCTCTATTGGGTTGAGATCTGGTGACTGTGGGGGCCATTTTAGTACAGTGAACTCATTGTCATGTTCAAGAAACCAATTTGAAATGATTCGAGCTGTGTGACATGGGCATTATCCTGCTGGAAGTAGCCATCAGAGAATGGGTACATGGTGGTCATAAAGGGATGGACATGGTCAGAAACGATGCTCAGGTAGGCCGTGGCATTTAAACGATGCCCAATTGGCACTAAGGGGCCTAAAGTGTGCCAAGAAAACATCCCCCACACCATTACACCACCACCACCAGCCTGTGCAGTGGTAACAAGGCATGATGAATCCATGTTCTCATTCTGTTTTTGCCAAATTCTGACTCTACCATCTGAATGTCTCAACAGAAATCGAGACTCATCAGACCAGGCAACATTTTTCCAGTCTTCAACTGTCCAATTTTGGTGAGCTTGTGCAAATTGTAGCCTCTTTTTCCTATTTGTAGTGCAGATGAGTGGTACCCGGTGGGGTCTTCTGCTGTTGTAGCCCATCCGCCTCAAGGTTGTGCGTGTTGTGTCTTCACAAATGCTTTGCTGCATACCTCGGTTGTAACGAGTGGTTATTTCAGTCAAAGTTGCTCTTCTATCAGCTTGAATCAGTCAGCCCATTCTCCTTTGATCTCTAGCATCAACAAGGCATTTTCACCCACAGGACTGCCGCATACTGGATGTTTTTCCCTTTTCACACCATTCTTTGTAAACCCTAGAAATGGTTGTGCGTGAAAATCCCAGTATGGTTGAAAATCCCAACCATGCCACGCTCAAAATTGCTTAAATCCCCTTTCTTTCCCATTTTGACATTCAGTTTGGAGTTCAGGAGATTGTCTTGACCAGGACCACACCCCTAAATGCATTGAAGCAACTGCCATGTGATTGGTTGATTAGATAATTGCATTAATGAGAAATTGAACAGGTGTTCCTAATAATCCTTTAGGTGAGTGTACATGTTCAAACCCAGTCGAAAGAACAACACTTTCATGTCCTCAGTATTCAGACAGACTCTGTTTATCAAATCGACATCTGAAATGAGAGCAGGGAATTTTCAGAACACTGGAGAAACATTATCAGTCAGTTGCTGTTATAAGGCCAGTGTTAAAAGACAGGAAATATCGCCCCCATCTGGACAGGCATTGAAATTACAGTACTATATCTCCTGGAAACATTAGATTTGCAAGAGCAGACTAAATGTGAGTGACTGTAAACATGCACAACTCAATGCATATTCAAATTTGACAAGGTTACTTATTTACTTATTGCTTATTTAATTTAAGGTGACTTAGTTACATTGTGCTTACCCATATAGCCTTAGTACTGAGTAATTAACTACATGTACTTGCTATAGAGAGGGTTAGGGTTTGGTTTAGGGCTAGTTACTTGTGATTATGCATAATTTACTGTTATTTTATTAAAAGAAAGGTATAGTTTAAATAACAGCTGATGGAGATCAGTGGCACTTTTGAGTTTGGTGTGCACAGTGTGGGCACGATTATTCCTGTATTTCACTTTAGTGCAAATATTGTAAGCAGAAGACTTGCTTCTTCTGATAAATAATGTTATTTTTCAAAATGAGAGTTAATAATGCAAGGGTCTGCCCATTTATTTTCTGGTTTCCAAAACAATCTGAAGTTGATGGTTGTGCAATATCTAATCATGGACTCTACGGCTTCTTCAGTATGATTTTGTCATTTAATTGCAGAAACCTAATTTATTGTGTGTGTGTTTGTTCTGCAGAAAGCCTTTTGAAATCCAAAGACAGAAGCATCATGGGAAAGGGTCTACAGCTGCTGTCCAGGAGGTAAAATAACATGCCAGTTCCTGTTTTGTAAAACCGCTTTCCTGCTTTATTTCTCTCACACAGACACAAACACCTGTATCAGTTCTATCTGTATTGAAGGTGTTGTGTGTGGCTGCAGGGTTTTGCTGCCCTGATTGTGCTTTTCACAGCTTGTTTATTTTGCCTGCCGCTGAATAAAACCCTTATCCGATTAGATCTGGTCTCACTGTGCTTCCAAATTAAACCTCCTTGATGCACGGCTGGATGGGTTCTGCACGAATGAGTGGCCATGTTCAGACGTTTGATTTAAGCCATGGATGTGGTGTGTGTGTGACTGAATAACACAGGCAGTTATGTCAGATAACGTTGTAAATATTCACTGTTTATTTCTTAATTCTGGCAACCCCTCAAAATAAAAATAAAACATCCTAGCAACAACCCAGGACACCCCTGGGCCTACAACATTCTGGCAACCGCCTAAAATATCCTACAACCACCCAGAACACTCCAACAACATTCTGGTAACCCTGAAAAATACCCTAAAAACACCAAGAATACCCCAAATCACCCTAGCAACCACCTAACATACTCTAGCAAAACCCTAGAAACAAGCTAGAACACCCCTGGCCCTACTGGCAACTACCGAAAATACCCTAAAACACCAAGAATACACCAAAACAATCTAGCAACCAACTAGCATACACTAGTAACACCCTAATAACCACCAGAACACCCAACAACATTCCTGTAACCCTGCAAAACACCACAAATACCCCCCCAAAAAAACCTAGGAAAACACCTAATATACCCTAGCAACACTCTAGCAACCACCCAGAATACCGAACAACATCCTGGGAACCACCCAAAACATCCTAGCAGGCACCCGGAACGCTCCAAAACTCCATAGCAACCACACAGAACACCCCAACAACATTTCTGTAATCCTGCAAAATACTCTAAAAACACCAATAATACCCCCCAAAAAACACCTAGCAACACTCTAGCAACCACCCAGAATACCCAACAACACCCTGGGAACCACCCAAATCATCCTAGCAACCACCTGGAATCCCCCAACAACACCCATAACACCCCAACAACATTCCTGTAACCCTGCAAAATACCCAAAAACCCTAGCAACCAGCTAATATACCCTAGCAACACCCTAGCAACCACCCAGAAAACCCTGACAACATTCCTGTAACCCTGCAAAATACCCCAAAAAACCAACACTGTCTTTCCCTTTCTCTTTTCTCTGTGCATCAGTGCTCATTTATAGTATGTCAAGCATGCTAATCCTGAGCTTTGCTTTACAGGAATTATAACCAGCTCCCTGAAGTGAGGAAGAAGAGAGAGGAAGAAAAGAGAAAAAAAGACGAGGAGAAAAGAAAACTGGCATCTCGAACCAACAGGCTGCGGGCAGAGCTCTTTAAAAAGGTATGTGGCCCGCTTCTGTTTGTAGACATATAGGACTGATCTGAGAGCAGTTTAGAAGAACAGTGAAGACCAGACTACCGAGCTCCATCGGTAATCATTACCACGCGGGCGTGTGTGCTCTCTCTCTCTGTATGTGGGATTGAATTTTTGAGTCTCCGTTAACTGGTTCAACAAATTAGATTAATTCTCAGCATTAATCCTGAACGTGAAGCTTTTCCAATATGCCGTCACAAGGTATTCGGTTATCTTAACAAAATTCCGCTAATTCTATCGGATCAGAGAAGGATGACTTCTCTAAACCCGTTCCACCCCTTAAGCAGCCGGAATTGATTTTACAGATGCATTTTGTTCCTAAACACCTCTTACTCTATTCCTGACAGAGAGCGATATTCAACATACAGGTATTGTCAGAAAACACACATTTCCAGGCCTGTCTTCACATTTGCACATCACACTGGCCGGTAGCAATCAACTCAATTACACAAAAACAAAAGCATTTTATTTGCTGTGTTTATTTAGTGAAGCATCACTATTACTACTGTTCATTCTCCGTTATTTGATTTGAATATATATTATATTCAAATCAAATATATTCAAATATATATCATAACATGTCCAAACCAGGTGCACACAGCCAAATATATCAGAATATATTTGGTGTTTAAATGGATAGTTCACCCAAAACTGAAAATGACAACGTGATTTACACCCCCTCAAGCCATCCTATAGGTGTATATGACATTCTTCTTTCAGACGAATACAATCAGAGTTATATTAATAAAGTCCTGGCTCTTCCAAGCTTTATGATGGCAGCCCAAAATCTGAAGCTCGAAGTGCATCCATCCATTATAAAAGTAATCCACATGGCTCTGGGGGGTTAATAAAATATTTAAAAAGTAAAATATTTAGCTTCCGGTGGACTGCCTTCTGTATTCAACTTACGGAAAAAGTGTAACTGGCGGGACGACAACGTCTGACAGGGCGTAAGCATTTTGAACTGTGAGGGGCGTTACACTTTCTTCGTAAGTTGAATACTGAAGGCAGTCCGCCGGAAGCTAAATAGATGTCAGATATACCGAAAGTCATACACACCTAGGATGGCTTGAGGGTGAGTACATAATGGGGTAATTTTCATTTTTGGGTGAACTAACCCTTTAATATAGTTATGAGGAGGGAGATTTTAGTTCTCAGTGTGTTGTCACAGCAGTGTTAGTATTAATCAGAGTTGTGACATGATTTGATCTTGCCGTCACGTGGTTTATATATGTCTCAATGTCAATCTATGTGAATGGGTTTAAGCAGGATAGACAGCAGTTTCAATATATTTGCAGCGTTTTCTGGTAAATATTAGCGCATAATGTGCTTTGTATTTGAATATATATTTAGACATTATCAAACACTAGATTTTTTTTTATGTTACATTTAAAAGGTTAATTACTCACATGTTGTTTTAAGATGCTCACAGCATATACAACAAGGGAATATTAATGAATGCATGCAAATTCTGATTTTAACCCAAGAAAGAAGTTTAAAATAGTGTTAAAAAGGCAACCAATTGCTCTTTAAATAAAACAAATATGTTATAATTTATTATATAATATATCCAGTGAGGTGCTAGATGAGTTATTCCTTGGATGGGCAGTCTTCATAGAAACTCATTTGACCTCCTACAGGGAGAGAAAGATTGCAGAAAGACTAAACTGTTAACTAACACAGACTAACGCATGATTTACTCCCCCTTAAGTCATCCTAGCTGTATATGACATTCTTCTTTCAGACGAATAAAATCTGAATTATATTTAAAAAAAAATGTCCTGGCTCTTCCAAGCTTTATGATGGCAGTGAATGGTTGGGCCATTTTTGAAGTCCATAAAAGTGCATCCATCCATCATATCCATCACCGTAAGTGGACTTGCGCACCACTGACCACCGGAAGCGAATTATTTTAGTCTAAAAAGTTTTAAATATGTATATTTTTCTTACACAAACGCGCCACTTCGCTTCAGGCCTTTATTAACCCCATGTGGATGCACCTTTTTGGGCTTAAAAATTTGGGCTGCCATTCACTACCATTATAAAAATTGGAAGAGCCAGGATATTTATTAATAACTCTGACTGGGTAATTTTCATTTTTGGGTGAACTATCCCTTTAAGTTATTCAATTTTACACTGCTAAACCACATGGTTAAACAAAAAACAAAAAAAGCACTTTACTAGAAGAATGACGGTAAATATCTGATACAGATAAAAGCATCAGCAAAAATGTATTGTATACACTTTATTTTAAACACTGGTAAGTGAATTAAGTTTGGTTGCAATTCCTAATAAAGTAACATCTTTAATTAAACTACTAATTCACTTCTCATTTCCATCACAAACAAATAATAGAAATAAATGCATATAAAAAATTTTTTCATTTTTTCAAAGACAAGACTTGTAAAGTACAATATTTGTGATTTGAACGCATGCGCGCACACACACACACACACACACACACACACACACACACACACACACACACACACTACCCCTAAACCCACCCATCACACAAAACCTTCTGCATTTTTACATTTTCAAAATAACTAATTCTGTATGATTTATAAGCATTTGTACCCATAGGGACCTCAATTTAGGTACCCACGGTGACACGAGTCCTCATGGTTTGTATGCATTCAGGTTGAAGTCCCCACCAGGATAGAAAAACACTTCATTCAGGGTAAATGCCATACTTTTCGTCCACCAGATGTCGCTATAGGCCAGAGTATCAGTGTAGTCAGTCAAAAACCACCACAGACTGTCTGAAACTGAGCCAACATATTCACATGCACAAATGTTGTATGGCAACTCTTTCAACAGTTTCATCATGATATTAGTTATGCTGTTCTTAACATGCTCAAAGTTTCATCCTCAGCCTTATTTTTATATTTCATGTTCTGGCATGATGAGGGAATAAGAAAATAACATTCATTTATTGATGATGGTGGTGGTGGTGGAGTGCATACGTAGTTGTGCATGTGAGAGATGAATAATAGGAAAATATTCTGTGTGCAAAAGTGTGTGTGTGTTTTGAATGCTGTCTGGTTGGCAGTGCTCTAAGAGCTTCATTGTGCTGTGTGTGTGTGTGTGTGTGTGTGTGTGTGTGTGTGTGTGTGTGTGTGTGTGTGTGTGTGTGTGTGTGTGTGTAGAGCTACTGTTCACAAAAAACGACCACCTAGTCACTGCCAATGATGCCATGGCACATGATAACACACACACATACAAATGCAGACAATAAAATCATTGCCAACCAGTATGTGAGTGTCTGTCATGAGGCTGGATGCTTTTCCCATGTTCCCTCTCTTATATGGTTGATTCTTCAACATACACTATATTGCTGAAAGTTTTGGGACGCCTGCCTTTACATGCACATGAACTTTAATGACATCCCATTCTTAATCCGTAGGGTTTAATATGGAGTTGGCCCATCTTTTGCAGCTGTAACAGCTTCAACTCTTCTGGGAAGGCTTTCCACAAGGTTTAGGAATGTGTTTATGGGAATATTTGACCATTCTTCTAGAAGCGTATTAGTGAGGTCAGGCACTGATGTTGGACGAGAAGGCCTGGCTCACAGTCTCCGCTCTAATTCATCCCAAAGGTGTTCTTTCGGGTTGAGGTCAGGACTCTGTGCAGGCCAGTCAAGTTCCTCCACACCAAACTCGCTCATCCATGTCTTTATGGACCGACGCTTTGTGCACTGGTGCGCAGTCATGTTGGAATAGGAAGGGGCCATCCCCAAACTGTTCCCACAAAGTTGCAAGCATGAAATTGTCCAAAATGTCTTGGTATGCTGAAGCATTAAGAGTTCCTTTCACTGGAACTAAGGGGCCAAGCCCAACCCCTGAAAAACAACCCCACACCATAATCCCCCCTCCACCAAACTTTACACTTGGCACAATGCAGTCAGGCAAGTCCTGTTCTCCTGGCAACAGCCAAACCCAGACTCATCCATAGGATTGTCAGACAGAGAAGCGTGATTGGTCACTCCAGAGAACACGTCTCCACTGCTCTAGAGTCCAGTGGCGTGCTTTACACCACTGCATCCCACGCTTTGCATTGCATTTGGTGATGTAAGGCTTGGATGAGCTGCTCGGCCATGGAAACCCATTCCATGAAGCTCTCTACGCACTGTTCTTGAGCTAATCTGAAGGCTACACGAAATTTGGAGGTCTATAGCTATTGACTCTGCAGAAAGTTGGTGACTTCTGCACACTGTGACCCTCAGCATGCGCTGACCCCGCTCTGTGATTTTACGTGGTCTACCACTTCGTGGCTGAGTTGTTGTTGTTCCCAATTGCTTCCACTTTGTTATAATCCCACATAATCCAACAGTTGAGCGTGGAATATTTAGTAGTGAGGAAATTTCATGAATGGACTTATTGCACAGGTGGCAACCTATCACAGTACCACGCTTGAGTTCACTGAGCTCCTGAGAGCGACCCATTCTTTCACAAATGTTTGTAGAAGCGTCTGCATGCCTAGTGCTTGATTTATACACCTGTGGCCATGGAACACACCTGAATTCAATAATTTGAAGGGGCGTCCCAATACTTTTGGCAATACAGTGTATGTCTATATTGAGATGAACATTTATCTCACATACTGAAAGATCTGATCACGGCCTTGATCAACCTTCATTTGGAATAATATGTAACCTTGTGGATATTCTGATACTGCATGTGCATGTGATGGTGATAAGAAATTGATTGCTTCTGAATTAAAATTATAGATAACCAGTTTGGTTGCATTCTCTAACAAAGCTCCTGTCAGATTATGATTAATTCATAATTCATCCACTAATTAAATTCTCATTTCCATCACAAACAAATAATATCAATACGACAAAGTGCAATGTGTGAAGTTAAATATTGTAATATGATTTTAACACATTTTGCAAATGTTTCACAAAAAAGAAACGTCTTGGTGGAAAACGAGCCCACGTAGAGAAAGTCTTGCAAATTAACACTCACAAGAGAAACAAAAGTTGACTTTTAATATCTTCCTTAAAACTGCAATGATTGTTTTTTGAAAACACCCAGACATCCAGTATTAATTATGATGTGTTTCAACAAAAACATTTGGCGTGTCCAACCTATGCTGACCACAAATTATGGACGTTTGGAATAAAACTGACAAAATGCTTTTTATTTTTTTTACAGAAACTTCTGGAGCAGATTTTACAGAGAGGAGGAAATCACTGACGCCGTCTTGGACTCGTGTTTCTTCTCACTCCACAGTTCTCATGCCGGCCCTTGAAAAATATGACATGACAACGGTTATAAATGTTATGGAATAGTTCCTTTCAGAATGAAAGTGCCTCTGGATTACATCTCTATACATACACTAGTCAAAAGTGTGGAATAAGTAAGATTATTTATTGTTTTTTGAAAGAAGACTCTTCTGCTCACCAAGGCTGCATTTATTTGATCACAAATACAGTAAAAACAGTAATATTATGAAATAAATTACAACTGTTTTCTATGTGAATATTTTTTAAAATTCAGTTTATTCCTGTGATCAAAGCTGAATTTTCAGATCATTACTCCAGTCTTCAGTGTCACATGATCCTTCAGAAATCATTCTCATATGATGATCTCTTATAATATGAGTCTCCAAACAGCATCACATGACATCTTTGACCATCAGGAGAGTCTTCTGGCTTCTCAGAGATGCTGCAGTTGCCATATATATGCACCATTTGCCCTCTCTGCACTGTCTACCCTCTGTCATATTACATTATGTAAGAGACAGGACATAAAAGAGCACATTACGGCTCGCTAAAAGCCTAAAATCCAAAGAGCGGAACATTTGAAGACATTCTTAGAACACGAAGGCTCATGCTCTCGGCCTTGCAGTCGTACGTTCTGCGGGCTGATTATGACATCAGTAGCCTTTCTCTGTCCGTGTCTCTCTGAGCCATTAGCCGGGAGCAAAAGGAATTTGACCCCATCTGAATAGGAATGCATCTCTAATGGAGCGGTTCGCTCGCGCGGGGTGAAAGAGGCTTTTGTCCTCTCTCCGAACGAGCCAAGACTATCCCACACGTGTCTGCCTAGATGGAACATGACTCTGCAATAGTCTACGAGTTATAAATCGAAGCCTTGCAGCAAAACTTGACTCGAAATACCTTATATTATGTCTTTTATTATGTTTGGTGAATGAGCTACTTCATTTTTGGAGATCAAAACATTGCATGTGTGCTGGAGTCATATAATGTAGCTTTCTTTGTGAATGTGATGATGCCCCATAGGACCAGAATTTGCACAAGTACACAAACATATAGGCGCGAATGCTCAAGCTAGTTTTTTTGTTGTTGTTGTTGTTGTTGTTGTTGTTATATTTGCATTTGAATATCCTTCTGGAGATGTTATTCAGGTAAATAGCTATAAATATGCTAACTTTACAGACCGAGATTCCCACACTGATTTAACATGATTTATCACAATCTTTTGTCAAATCAACTTAATGAGGTTAAACAATTAATGTGGTTCAGATAACGTCATATTTTTAAACCAATCACCTACATTGTATTACCTACATGTTTTTATTTCAGTGAACTCAATTTTAAGGCAACCAGGCAACTTTTCCAGCCGAACCCCTTTGACCTAAAAATAAAATGTACTTGTCCCGCTGATAATTTAATTTAATATTTCAATAATTTAACAACATATTTGCATGTCCATAGTTCTCTGATGATGATTAAATTTAAATATAATTTGAATACTTAGTATAATGAACTTGGATGTTTAAGTCATTTCAACTTAAATTACATTAAACTGACTTAAAGATAAAAAGAGTTGAATCCTGTATAACATTTTATAAAGTTAAACCATTGTAAAATTATGTTGTCATAACTTATTGATTATATTATTTTTTACAGTTGTCACTGACATGGCATGGCGATAAACAAATAAAATATTTAATCTTTTTTTGTTTGTTTTCTTTCAATTGTTTTTATTTTTTGATTATTTATTTTAAAGCTGCAGTCCATAACTTTTATGGGTTAAAAATTATCCAAAATCAAATTGAGCAAGTACATAGCCAGCCAGTGTTCAAAACTATCTCCTTACCTCAGCCTTGTTATAATTTGAGTGGTATGGTGGATTTCCACGGGATATTCGAGCTTTGCGTCATTATGTCTGTATACATAAAGAAAGAGTCCGGCTCGAATGTGAGGATGCTGCAGGTGGCGGATCATTTATAGTCTTTTCTCACAGCAGCTGGAGTAATTAAACTTATCATTTGATGGCGGATTGTAATCCAGAAAGGTCCAAATGACAATCATCAGTGACAACTGGAGATCCACCCGCAGTCAAAAGCAAAAGATTAGACTGTAGGGAAATTGAAATCTACAGGTAACGCTAACACACACTACACGTAGTCACGCAATGCTGATGTTGTTAACATTAACAATTTGAGAACAAAGTATAACAGTAATAATAATTTGTATGGTTTGATGTGATGTGAGCGATCGTTAGATTTAATCACAGTTGGTAGCATGATTTATGGTAATGCTTTTTTTCTCAGTTCAGAACAAAAGTGGCAGACACGTTATTTGTTCAGCTGACATTTTCCAGTGAAACTTATTATTATGGTCGTACTTTCAAGATGTAGTATCTGTGATTCCAGTGACGGTGACGGTGAATGAATGACATACTCCTCAAAACATTAGATTCATCCGCACTGGGGAGCCGTGCCGATGCACAGCCCACGTACAGATGATAACTCCTGCAACTGCAACTGCAATTCCATGTTTTAAATATTTCAAAGATGCGACAAAGCATCTGACATTTTTAGACATTTTTATTTGTAGCTATTCATAAATTCACGAACCACCTGTAGTGGTTCCTTTTTCTTCATATTTTGAGTTTCTTGGCAGTTTATTTATTTTAAGTAAATGTTTTTTATGGTTTTAGTTTTATTTAACTATAATAACCCTAGTTCATGGT
The DNA here is from genome assembly GCA_018749465.1 of Paracanthobrama guichenoti. NCBI lineage: Eukaryota > Metazoa > Chordata > Actinopteri > Cypriniformes > Gobionidae > Paracanthobrama > Paracanthobrama guichenoti. The sequence continues at coordinate 31,977,452 of CM031954.1, forward strand.
GCAAGACGTGATGTAATGGCCAAAGACATCCATCTGATGTATGGGTACAGAAAAATGCAAGAAAGGGTCCTGCACAAATGTCCCAAGAGTCTCCATTTACATTTTAGTGTTGACAATTCAGCTTTCTACTTCGAAATAACATTTATACCTTCTTATTTTCCTAAACCTTTAGCACACATCTCAGAGCAGATTTTGTCTTCTAGGCTGACTAAATTTAGAATCTTTTCTTAACGTCATGAGGAATATTGATGTGTTTTTGCAAGAGGCTTTTCTCAGTATTCTGGGCTTTGAGTTTGATGATAATAAATTTGACAGGATTGTAAAAGCACAATCCTAAATAACAGGAAATTGAATACATTTCGGCTGGATGGATGGATGAATATTGCTCTTGAGAAACTTCTATTGGCCTGGGATGAAGAGCCGTGATGAATCATAGTGGGATGGTGATTACTACAGTGGAACACTGACCTAGAACCAGAGCGAACCGCGCAAACCCATAAACCGCTTTCTCTCAGAGAGTTATTGTGGTTCTTTAGATACAAACTGATCAAAATGACATGCTGCATGAGTAATAGGATATCTCAAAGGCGTTTGTGAAACCAGAGACTCTGTTGTCTGGGATTGTAAAGTCTGTTCTGTTAGTTTGGACCCAATCACCCCTGTAGAGGGGCTGAATATGGCTCCATACCTGGAGATATGAGAACCAGACCCTTCAGTTCAGTGGTTCAGGTGAAACAGAGACACCACAAGTAATCCATCATACTGCATTTCTTGGCATTACAGGGTTTTTTCCCACAGCAGTGAATGGACGGCACAGGTGAGAGCATGCAAATTAAGTTTATAGGACATGTATATGGTGTGCAATGACCCTGCTTTAACACAGGAGCTCGTCTAAAGGTTATTTCACACCTGAAGACAGCTGGTGCATTGACCCTGAAACGGGACAGGACCATCTCATGCCTCTGAATTCGGTCCGTTTACTCCAACAAAGAGCATGGGGCCCATGAGGGCCATTCTATCAAACAGGGGCCTTTTGTGTTCCTCATTAACATATGAGTAAGTAATGACTTCAACAGTGAAGAGCTGATGGTAGATTTTTACTATGGGCTGTTACAGGCATTTCCCCAAACACACACCGGTTAAAAAAATAAAATAAAATAAAAAAATCAGTCATTCCATGTCAAATTTCGGAAACTTCTCCGGCTCATATTTTTGATTTTGTTGATATATTTTCAGAATTAAGACAAACATAAATAGTAATGAAAGCCAAAACATTAAATGTCATGAATGTATATTGACTGAGTAATCTGCTATTTTGTCAAAATGACAATTTTCACATGAGATTATAAATCTGTCAAAAGTATCATCTGCATGCAGTGACCCACATTTGGTTTTAGACCACTAAAAATGTGTACAATTAACCAATTTACTCATGGAGCCACATTAAGATCTCCATATCTCTGGGATTGTACCATATGGGGCCTTTAAAATGAAGATACCAAAAGAAATTGTTGTTTTGACCCCCTCGACAAAATAGTGGTTTAATCAGTCAATATACATTCATGACATTTAAAGAGGTACTTCAGCGCTGGGAAGATGAATGTGTATTTAAACTGGGTCATTTATGTAGTAGAAATGTGAAATTATTTTTGAATTTGCTGCCTTCTAGACTGAGAAAAGAAAATGAAATTGTACAGAAAATGTATTTTTGTCTCATGTGGATGAAAGACGACAACTCCCAGAATGCACTTGCTTCGTGCACAACGAGGCCACTCCCAAAGCCACTGCTACTGGTTATCACTTGCCCACCGCGGCTCCGCCCCCACCGTCCTTTTGATTTTCATAGTAATAAAATCATTGTTCAGTTAGAGAACAGTTAAAATTAAAAACTGAACATGTCTGTTCAACAAAGTGTGAGTGAGCCGAACGGAAGTCACGGCACAAACGCAGCAGGAGTCAGATCTCATTCATCACAAGAGCGAAGAGCTGAGCTGAGCTAAGCACGGTTTTCAGATCATGCCTATGTTTCATAGGAATTCATTGAAAAGTTGAAACACTCACTTTGCTCCTTTTTTTTCCTCTCTCTCATAAAGTAGCCTCCAACTGTTTCTTTGAATCAGACCTCCAAATTGAAAAGGTTGCCTGGATGGTGTCTGGATGTTCGTTAACAGTATATCACTGCAAAGGTATTTCCAACTTCTTTTTACTTCTAAGCAAAGAACGAAAAAGAACTTTGCAGTGGGCATTAAATCACATTCAGTCTCTTGTATGTTACGTGTGTGCAAGCAGTAAGTTGCTGTCTGCAGTTCACTCAATGGCCACTGGTGTCGCTAATAGCAAGGGTTTCTGAATTCTACATATAGCCCCTTTAAGGTGCAGTATGTAAGAAGGACAGCTAGTGGTTGAAATAGGTACTGCAGTCCAAATTCAAAATATTGTTGGCCCCGCCCCCTCCTCCTCAGACTTGATGCTCGTGTGTTGCAGTTTGAGGACACGCAACAGGAATGAAGGCAATTGACAATGGAAGGCGAGGAGACTTACACACTGTAAATTGATGAGTTGATCTTAATGTGCTTCCGTTTATAGAGATTTTTGAAAGGATGCAGAGGTTTTTTTAGGTCCGGTAGAATCTGCGATCTCTGACCCAGTGTGTTTGCTGTTTTCCATGGCTGCAATACGCTGTGTTTTCCGCCAACTGGCAACCTTTGGTGTTGAAATACTATTGGGTAAACTGGCAATGTGCATTATCGCACAGACAAACCAAAAACAGACATTCCGACACGGAGCGCACATTTCAAAGTAAAATAACTGGAGTTATTTAAAAAGTAAGTTAAATGGTGGACTAAAAATCATTTGTACATCATTTGAGTTCATTTGAAATGGGAAAGGCGCCCGTTTCAGAATGACCCATGAACAATTCAAGAACAGAAAAAAGTCCTGGTGTACAGTGACATACGGACACTGTGGGAAAAGAGCTGATGCTGCATTATTGCTGCATGCTGTATATTATGAGAAAATGTAAGTGTTTTTTGACTTTGGATGCATGCAAACCTACTGTCGAAGACTTCTAAAACAAAATTAGGAACCTTTAAAACTGCATAATAGGGGCTCTTTTTGTCTGATTCATTTACAAGAACTGTCCTGGGCTGCGTTTCACAAAAGCATCATAAACCTAAGTTGATCGTAGAACAATTGCCACCAATAGTCTCTACGATCAACTTAGGCTTACAATGCTTTTGGGAAATGCAGCCCTAGTCATTTGTGAGTCATTAAATGGAGATATAGCCAAGGAAGTGCAGAGGAACCCAGAAAGATACGTTATTCAGACTTATTCCCTCACTCTGACAGTCGTTCCTGCTTTAATATTTCATTAAATTGTTCTTGGAGCAAAGCTAATCGCTGTCTAAATGGGGGTTGGTTTGATGTTAAAGTCTCTTTCTTTTTTCCAGCTACAGGACAGTCTTTGAGGACGTGTTTCAAATGGATTTTTGCTGTCTCTTGGATCCATTCCTGTCTGGTCTTTTGAAATCGGCGTAATGCAAGAACAGAATGATGAAATCACACAGTATTTTGCCCTTTCAAAATGAGATTTTCACTCATGTGGCTGCACAGCAAATGCTGTTGATGTTGTTATTGTGCTCGGATCGTTCCTGCATGTGCAATCTTTGGTTTTGCATGTTCTTTATGTGATGCAGCTTCTGAATAATGCACAGGTTCATCATGGATGTGCTGCGGTAAATCCGGGCAGAGTCACAAACCCACAGTGCAGCAGTATTGAACCAGCATGCATTGCACATGAAGACCACTCAATGCTAACTGTGGCATAAACAGCAGTATACCATTTGCATGATTAAATTATGTATTTAATGCCATCATTAGAGGTCGTATGACATGACGCACGAGTAACCATGGCTCTGTCATGTTCAGTCATTTGAATCATTTGCATTTGATATATTTTATAATATTATATTATTGGGCCTATACTAATTATGGGTTTAAACAGCATGATGACCATTTCAATGAATTATTATGCCTTAATTAAAACTAGATCAATGCGAGTTTGTTGCCCTTTAATCTCACTCATAAAATAAACATCTATCCAGAGTCATACATTTCAGACATGCGTTCGTTTGGAAAACACTTCACAATAACATCTATATTATATAATGCTTAAAGGTCAATTAGTACTTTTTTTGCATTAGCTTTTCGTCTCAAATTAACAGCAGGTTGCAAAAAAAAAAAAAAAAAACTCATATAGTGACTTTATTATAGGATCAACGTGAGTCCAATGAATTGTATATTTTTAGACTGGACAATAACTGTGGAAATGCTTCTTTAGCCAAAGACCCCTGTAACTAGGACAAAGACGGCCTGTTAAGCATTTTATATCGTTTATTTGCGAATATTAATGAAAGTTGTTATAAACTGTGCCTTACACTTATCCAAAATCAGAGGCGTCAGGGCATCGTCGCGCTCGCGCGCGCACACACGCGCAGACCATTGCACGAGGCTGCATGAGTTCACATGGCTCGTGCGCTCATGGAGAGCTGATGTGTGGCGCGCGCGTCCAAACGCTCCTGACGCTCTGAGGGTCTCTCACATTTCAGGAAGTGTCGGAAGTCGTCAGCTGCCGTCCGTCTGCCGCCGCTGCTCTATATTATGGTCGAGCAGCCGTGATCCGCGTGGAACATCCGTGTGGATTTCCGTCGGGCACCATGTCCAGCCGGTACAGCCCGAAGTGTGCGCTCCTGCCCGCGGTCTGCGCGCATGTGGTGTCCGTGCTGACTGTCTACTGCACCGGGGGGATGTTTACAGCTGGTAAGACGCATTTTAGTGTAATTGCTTTGTGCACTTACAACTTTCACATGACTGTGTGGCTGCGACTCAAGCCTTTTTGCGCTGCCTATAGTCTAACAGCAGTTTTGGGCATCATGGGCACACATAAGTGAAACTGCACAGTTGTTTCTTAGACACTGTTTCTAGCTCATCTGACCCGTACATTGCAAATGTTGCACGTTTTGACTTTGACAAGTAATTTAGATGTTTCCACATGAAGTACATTTAGGTTAATTAACATGCCGTCTACAAGCAGCTCACTTATTGTCAGTTTTTGGGAGCAGATTAAGTCTCTTATTCTCAAAGCAGCACAATTGATGAACTGTTGCACATTTTGCATGAAGAACACGCTCTGTTGTTTCTCCAGAACAGCTTCTTTAGGGGATTTTTGCACTTTGTTAACAGAGGCAATAACAGATCATCTGTTTTGCTGGTGGTTTTTATTGTGATAACTTTGTGGTTTGTCAGTACACTATTTAGCTACCAGATGATGATCACTGTGAGAATGATTCCATGGCATATTGTCACGAACTGCTCCGAGACTTGGGTTGGAGATACAAATGCAGCTTTACTGAGGGCAATCCACAATTGTAATCCATATATAACAGGCATAGGGTCAAAACCACAGGGCAAACCAGATAATAACAGAGTCCAAGGCTGTCCGAAATTGCCCCCTTTACTCTTAAATATGGCACTATTTGAGGGGACAGCCATTTGTAGTAGTGTCTGAAACCATAGTGGACGCTATTGAGTGCACTCGTTCAATTATGTACAGCCCGAAGTGCTACGTTTCAAATAATTATTAAACAGCGAGCAGAAAGAGATTCAAGATTCAAGAGTTTTATTTGTCACATACACAGTTATATACAGAATATACAACCGGCAGTGAAATGTAAACAGGTCCGCTCCATGGACAGTGCAAATTCACAGTTAAAAACACAAGGAGGAAATTATAATAGAAATAGGATAAAAAAGTAATAATATATATATATATATAAATATATATCTATATCTGTAGAATTATAAATAACCAAGTCAAGTAGAATTAAAAAAAAAAAAAAAAAAAAAACACGTGATGTTAAGTGACTTGAGTTCAGGAGTCTGATGGCCTGGGGGAAGAAGCTCCTCCTGAGTCTCTCAGTTTTGGCCATCAGGCTTCGGAAGCGCTTACCAGATGGCAGCAGCGTGAAATGAGGGTTTGCAGGGTGATTAGAGTCCTTGATGATCTTAGTAGCTCTACCTTTGCAGCGTTTGGTGTAGACGTCCTGCAGAGACGGGAGAGCTGACCCTGAGATACGCTCGGATAAGCGCACTACTCTTTGCAGGGCTTTGCGGTCATGACTGGTGCTGTTCCCATACCACGCTGTGATGCACTGAGTTAATACACTTTCTATCACCCCTAAATAGAAAGTTTTCAGGATAGCTGGTGAAACCCTGAATTTCCTCAGCTGGCGCAGGTGGTACAGTCTTTGCCTGGCTTTTTTCACCTGTGTCTGAATGTGTGCAGTCCAGGTCAGGTCCTCGGAGATGTTTACACCCAGGTACTTGAAGCTGCTCACTCTCTCTACTGGTGACCCGCTGATCATGAGGGGAGTATGTCCGTTGCTGTCTCTTCCTGAAGTCCACAATCATTTCTTTGGTCTTGCCAACATTCAGAGAGAGACAGTTGTCCTGGCACCATGATGTTAGATGCTCCACCTCGTCCAAGTATGCCGTCTCATTGTTGTTGGAAATGAGGCCCAGGACAACAGTATCATCAGCAAATTTGATGATAGAGGTGGAGCTGTGTGTGGACAAACAGTCATGCGTGTAGAGAGAGTAGAGCAGGGGACTCAGGACACAGCCCTGTGGAGCTCCCACACTCAGGGTGATGGAGGAGGAGGTGGACTGGCCTATTCTCACCACCTGAGGCCTGCCAGTGAGGAAGTCCTCAATCCAGTGGCAGAGAGAAGGATTCAGGCCGAGATCCAG
>CM031954.1:31986758-32124258 GCA_018749465.1 Paracanthobrama guichenoti
CTTAAAAACAGGTGTGCTAGTGGGAGGGGATGTGGAGCATCTTATAGACACTCTTGCCATCATAGTTTACAGTATAGTTAGTTACTGGTACTGGTGTAAAACTATGGTAAATTTGCCACCATTGTCATCCAGAGCAGAAATTATGCAGAGAATGATGTGAAAAAGAATGTGCAGGGATGTTTTACAAAACAAAGTTAAACTGTTTGGTTGCATAACATTTGTTATTTACATTAAAGTATGTTAAAAAAAGTATGTTTCCATTTCTCAAGAACTTTAAGTCTTTCAAATCACAACTATCAACATTGATAATGATCATAAATATTTATTGAGCAGCAAATCCTCATATTAGATTGATTTCTGAAGGATCATGTGACTGGCGTAATGATGCTGAAAATACAGCTTTGATCACAGAAATAAACTACAGTTTACAATATATTCACATAGAAAACAGCTATTTTAATTTGTAATATATTACTGTAATATTTTACTGTACTGCTTTTTGATTAAATAAATGCAGCCTTGGTGAACAGAAGATACGTCTGTCCATTAAAGGTTGCCAATTATCACTGCATTATTCATGTACTTTATTGTCAATAAATACCTTGAGATGGCTTGAAAAACACATAAATAATATATTGTCGCAATCATGTGTTTATTGTCTTCAAGTTTCATCAATCAAAACGTTTCTGCTTTTTTATTAAGCTGCTGCTATGGCGAATAGCTGAATGCCTTTGAGAGTATTACTTCTATGAATCCGTTATGGACTTGCTGTGAGAGAGCGCCCTCCAGCTTCGAGTATGAATGAGAGTGTTACACGGGAGTGTTAGCGCTCCATAGTGTTCAGATTGCCTAGTTTTGGATACAAATAAAATTACAGGTTATGCATAGATTATCTTGTCACTTTGAATATAAATCTAGATTTATTCACATGGGCTTCTACGTGATCACACTAGCCTGTATAACAGACATAGGCTAGTAAGAGCGGTGCTTGTAAACCTCCTCTTCCCTGGCCTCTTAAGGCATGCTAGTGTAACCCTTCCTGTTCGAACCGCCTGCTCCAAGCGGGACTCGAACTCGGGTCCGCCGGCATGAGAGTCGGATGCTCTAACAAGGAGGCTAAAGGCTGCGACCTCTAGAGTCAGTCGCTAGAGTTGGCCTCTGTTACACTAGCGACAGATTTTAGCGGCTGCTGTCTTTAGCGTACTTGTTAGCGCACCCGTTTCCCACACAAGAGACTGTGGTTCAAATCCTGCTCGGAGCGGGTCGACTACGTTTTATTAAAAGTGTCCCCCGCATATTCTAATCTACATCCTTTGCTGTCTAACCAATTAGAGCGGAGGTAGCTCTCAAAAAGGAGGGGTTTAGAGAGACTGAATCTTTTATTGTAACATTTCAGACACTGTAAGAAAAGAGCTGATGCTGCAATATATATTATGAGAAAATGTGTTTTTTGATCTTTGATGCATGTAAACCTATTGTTGGAGACCTCCAAACACAAAATTAGGAACCTTTAAAATAGCATTAGGGCACTTTAAGAGTGGTTCTTTTACAAGCACTGTCTCCTAGTCATTTGTGAGTCATTAAAAGTTGATATAGGCAAGGAAGTGCAGAGGAACCCAGAAAGATGAGTGTGGAAAGATGTGAGGTGGAAGTCTAGAGAAAGAACAGAGAGAAAGACACAAGGAAGAGGGATGAGCCCGTCACAGTGGGGTGTAAAACCAGAAACCGTTGATGTGACAACAAGGTTACAGAGACACACGATCAAAGCTGCACTGCTACCAACACGTGTTTGAGAGAAGATGTCGACTGTGTGTGAACACTGTCCCCGAGTCTTCTACACACGCTCACTTTCCCTCCAGACACAGCGTGTGGGAAAACCAGTTCATTCCCACTTCTGTGTGTTGGCATGTTTGAAGTTAAAGTTCAACGAAAGATGAAAACTCTCTGTCATCATTTACTCGCCCTTATGTCATTACAAATGTGCAAATGTGCACACACACACATTGCATGCACTGCCGTTCAGAAGTCGGGGGTCAGTTTTGTTTTTAAGAAATAAATAATTTTATTCAGTAAGAATGCATTAAATTGGTCCACAATAATATGTTACATATATCATCATATTAGAGTGATTTCTGAAGGATCATGTGACACTGAAGACTGGAGTTATGATGCTGAAAATACAGCTTTGATCACAGGAATAAACGACATTTCGCAATATATTCAACTAGAAAACACTTCTTTTAAATTGTAATAATGTTTCACAATGTTACTGTTTTTACTGTATTTTGGATCCAATAAATACAGCCTTGGTGAGCATAAAGTCATATTGAAGTCATAAAATATCTTTATAAGAAGAAAATTATCATTATGTCATTATTCACTGAAAATCTTACCTTACGTGTCGCAATTTGTCACATGACAAGAGAAAAGCAGTAGCGTATGACTTCAGAAGTCTTAAAAAATGTGTACAGGTTGTATGGACTACTTTATGGTGGTCTTTTGGCACATGTAGCCTATTGCATGGAAAACAGAATCTCTTTCTACTCAACATCTCCTGTTTGTGTTTCACAGAAGAAAGAAAACCAATCCACTTTGGGTGGACTGTACCTTTAAGACTTTCATGCACTCACTTCCTCTGGGAAAATAATACAACAGCTCATCTTCCCACAATTCCCCCCTGGTGTGAAACACGCCACGGCTGTGACAGGAAGTGGTTACCTGGCTGCCGTCGTTAAAGACTAATGAGTGAATTTATCAGAACAGGTGCCTCCCCGCGGTCTCACAAGGGCTGAATGTTTTCTGAGTCCAGCATGTGGTCCTGCATAAAGGCCGCTGGAGGCGGAAAATGACTGGAAATATTTAATGGTGGGCTTTTATGAGCTGGCGTCTGCAGAGATTGTTCGGTTTATGGGTATGATCAGTTGTTAAATGCAGAAGGGTTGCGGAGATGCCATTCAGAAGCATCTGTTAGTTCACATTATTAAAGTCAACAGGAAATTAAAATCGACCTTATTTGCTTCCGTAATGCACATTTCTAGTCTTGTTGCGTATGATTTATCAATGCACACTATTCATCGTTTGTATGTTTTTTCAATAGTCGATGTAAATGCTGATATCTAGCAGAGTGGCTACTGATTTAATGCTCATATATCAACAGCTCATATATATACAGCTTTCCTGTAGCTCAAACAATAAGAGCGTGGCGCTAGCAATGCCAAGGTCATGGGTTCGATTCCCAGGGAAAGCAATGTAAGTCGCTTTGGATAAAAGCGTCTGCCAAATGCATAAAAGTAAATATCCATAAGTGCTTGTGATTTTATGTATGCCCACTTGATGATAAACTAACTGTACAGTGAAATAAATATTTAGAAATTGTTTCAGCAAACAGCAAGCTCTATTCTAATTCTATTCTATTTTTCACTAAATATATTTTTTATATGATAAATACACTACCATTCAAAAGTTTGGGGTCTGTAAGATTTTTAAATAAATTAATACTTTCATTTATCAGCAGGGATGCATTGAATTGATCAAAACTGACAGTACAAACATTTATAATATCGGGATAACCAATATATTGGCCACTAAATCTAAATATAAAGCACACAATTATAAAGTTTTTATTATCATTTTATGTATATGACAGACTTGCGCTGCACATGTTGCTCTGAACTGTATTTTCCCGAAGTGATTTCAGTCATATTTCAAGCAATTCAAAACCATCACGGTGAACAGTGCGCATCTGATGTGTCTCAGCTGAAAGAAAAAAATTATTATGAATATAACGGCTGATATAATGAATATAGGCTATTATTATGAATATAACGGCTGATATAATGAATATAACGGCTAATATAATGAATATAACGGCTGATATAATGAAAATAACGGAACGGCTGATATAATGAATATAACAGCTGATATAATGAAAATAACGGAACGGCTGATATAATGAACATAACGGCTGATATAATGAAAATAACGGAACGGCTGATATAATGAACATAACGGCTGATATAATGAACATAATGGCTGATATAATGAAAATAACGGAACGGCTGATATAATGAATATAACGGCTGATATAATGAATATAACGGCTGATATAATGAACATAACGGCTGATATAATGAAAATAACGGAACGGCTGATATAATGAATATAACGGCTGATATAATGAACATAATGGCTGATATAATGAAAATAACGGAACGGCTGATATAATGAACATAACGGCTGATATAATGAACATAATGGCTGATATAATGAACATAATGGCTGATATAATGAAAATAACGGAACGGCTGATATAATGAACATAACGGCTGATATAATGAACATAATGGCTGATATAATGAAAATAACGGAACGGCTGATATAATGAATATATAACGGCTGATATAATGAATATAGGCTAATATAATGAATATAACGGCTGATATAATGAACATAACGGCTGATATAATGAATATAACGGCTGATATAATGAACATAACGGCTGATATAATGAAAATAACGGAACGCGGCTGATATAATGAATATAACGACTGATATAATGAACATAACGGCTGATATAAGGAACATAACGGAATGGCTGATATAATGAATATAGGCTAATATAATGAATATAACGGCTGATATAATGAATATAACAGCTAATATAATGAATATAACGGCTGATATAATGAATATAACGGCTAATATAATGAATATAACGGCTGATATAATGAATATAGGCTAATATAATGAATATAACGGCTGATATAATGAACATAACGGCTGATATAATGAAAATAACGGAACGGCTGATATAATGAATATAATGGCTGATATAATGAACATAATGACTGATATAATGAACAATAGAACGGCTGATATAATGAATATAACGGCTAATATAATGAACATAACGGAATGGCTGATATAATGAACATAATGGCTGATATGAACAACAGAACAGCTGATATAATGAATATAGGCTAATGTAATGAATATAATGGCTGATATAATGAATATAGGCTAATATAATGAATATAACGGCTGATATAATGAATATAGGCTAATGTAATGAATATAATGGCTGATATAATGAATATAACGGCTGATATAATGAACATAATGGCTAATATAATGAATATAACGGCTGATATAATGAACATAACGGAACGGCTGATATAATGAACATAACGGCTGATATAATGAACATAACGGAACTGCTGATATAATGACTATATTATTTATTGGCTTTAATATATCGCCAAATTTTCTTATTGGGCTGATAACGATAACTTTAAAATAAACATATATTGGCTGATACCAATATGGGGCCAGATTTACTAACAGCTTGTGCCAGCACTAACCCTCTTGGCGTTAAAAAACTACTGTCAGGATTTACTAAAGACACGCAGTGATAAATTAGCGCTGAAAAGGCGTGGACGGGGTTATTTTTGTGACTAACCTTATTGCATATGCATTTGTAGGAGTTTCCCTTTGAGACACAAAATGTATTTATGAGAGTATTTAAATGAATCACGCAAGGTTTGTGCTCGACAATTTACCGGTGTTTGCGCTATTATTTACCGCCCAGAAAAGCATGTCTTAAACCAGACACTTATGGGTAGATTGTGCTGGGCATTATGGAAATGATCCGGCTGTGTCTGTGTTCTTTAATTTGTGTGTCGTCAGTAGATCACGTGCACAGCTTTTCACTCCCATCTGCGTTTTTTTGGAATTGTGCTCTCATTGTTGCCCTGTTTAGTAAATCTGGCCCATGATGACGATATATTGTGCATCCCTAATTTATAATGTAACAAATAGTATCCATTTTAAATAAATGCTGATTTTTAAACTTTCTATTCATCAAAGAATCCTAAAAATAACGGAAGCAGCACAACTGTTTTCAACATTGATATTCATAAATGTTTCTTGAGTAGTATCATATTAGAATGATTTCTGAAGGATCATGTTACATTGAAGGCTATGATGCTGAAAATTCAGCTTTGATCACAGGAATAAATTATGTTCCAAAATATATTCAGTTCTAATAATATTTCAATATATATATATTAAAGTTTTTTATATTTTTGATTAAATAAATGCAGCCTTGGTGAACAAGAGATATCAAAAACATTCAAAAATCTTACTGACTCCAAACTTATGAACGGTAAGTTAAAATGTGTCAGAAGGCTGTTTTATGTTGATTTTTAAAAGGGGGTTTTGATGCATTATAGATTCTTAAGATACTTTTCGGCTCTATGATCTGGGATCTTTGAAGCGCCAGTTTCATTTTTGGATGAACTGTCTCTTTCTCTCTGTTGGATTGTGTTTTTCAGTCTCTGTAGGGTGCAAATTGCGTTCTGAATGCATTTTTTTGTAGAGATTAACTATAACATTCATACTGTCTGTTCGTTTTCGCTCCAGTCCCCCCATGTCCTATTCTCAAATGACAGTTTCAGGCCTACAGTACGCCAACGTACAAGCAAGTGCTCGTCTACACACCCAGAAATGGATCATGGCAGAGCTGAAAACAGCTGAATGGGATTGAGTATCTGGTGGTGAATGCATGACGGCCAGAACGAGTTTCAGGCGAACCGGCAGCTGTTCATACGCCGCTGGACTGTTGAGGGAGAGAGAGCAAGAGACACCCTGGAAAAACCCACAGTTGAGGGCGTGGGGGGTTAATGAAAGACAGATGGAGGAGAGGAGAGTGCAGGGACAGACAGTTGCACACATGTAGGTTAAACACTGCAGAAGATGTCTGCACGCATGACTGCCTGACACACAGAGAGAGAGAGTGGTCAAACGCTTAAACTCAACTGACCCCTTCCAGAGCATTTCACCCTCTCAATATGAAGGTCAGGGCCGATTATGTTCTCAATAAAGCACAATATTGACCGCCCACCTCTTCAACAGCCTGCTCAAGTGTATTTCTCATTCATTTCTCTACAGGGAATTCAAATGCAGTCAGCTCTGAGATAAGTCACAATATTTCATGTGCTTAATGAATAAATGTGAATGTAAAAAAACGGATTTTGATTTTGAAGTGAAAAATTAATGGTTAAAATTCTTTAATTGTCTTTTTTTTGACTAATTTATTAATTTCATTCATGCATTTGACATACACTGTTCTCCTAAGCGACTTGCATTGCATTGAAAGTTTATATTTTATTTTATTTGGCCATTTCCAATTATTGAGGGGGACTTGTCTATATGTTACGACCCTGGTTCATGCATTCTTTGGGAATCGAACCCATGACCTTGGCGTTGCAAGCCCCATGATCCACTGATTGAGTTACAGGAGTGCTATTGAATTATATAAATGTACAGATGCTATTGGCTTTAAGTGATTGGTTATGAGAATAAAATAGCAAAATATTGTAATATATACAAATATATAAGTAGTTTAAGATTGTAGCTTGATCGTGGCTGCATGAATTATAAGACTGAGCAGTTGCTGCTGATTTTTGTTGTGGAGAAAATGAATGATTTTTACTTTTGGCTTTTAATTTTCTGCCTCTGTCAACAGTGTGTATGAACCATTAAAACAGTCCTAAAAGTCAGTTTGAGTCTCAGTGGCTTCATGAAGTTATGATGAATCATTTTGACCTGACTCTTGGTTTTAATAATAAATGTTCAAGGTGGTGTGTTTCAAAGAAACATTATAAATTCAGAGTTCTGAGAAGTAAAAGCAATTTTTTCCACTTGAAAGTGGAGACAGCATGAAGTCATTGTAATGCATGTTCTTCTTAATGCATTTTTAAATTTTTTTATTTTTTATTCCATGAATCATCTGAGTAAAAGAAAATGAATTGTTTTTTTTTTTTTGTATATTATATATATATATATATATATATATATATATATATATATATATATATATATATATATATATATATATAGAGAGAGAGAGAGAGAGAGAGAGAGAGAAAACAAGTCTTCATGATTTATTTTATTTCCTAATATATTTTATCCTAGATTATTTCCTTCTGTTTATAGCATAAAATAATATAGTCAAACTCTGTAAATTCAAAAATGTTATTACATTCAGAATAAAAAACATACATATATATATATATATTTATTTTATTTTTATTATATATTATTTCCATATATAGGCATTTATATTCCAGATATAACAAATATATATATATATATTATGTTATTTTATATATATATATATTATCATATATATATATATATATATTTATTTTATTTTTTTATTATTATTTTTCAGAGGCAAGGCATTTATTTCCAGAGGCAACAAATATTATTATTATTTTTGTTGTTGTTATTATTGTAGATTTCAAGTCTTTAAAAAGCATAAGTGAATATTTATAACTCTTTTTATTTTTTCACTGAAATGTTCTGTGAATTCTCTGGGACATCAGTTTGAGGCCCCCTGTTTTACGGCACCATTAACACATCACTGAATTACTTCCTTAAAGGTGTGAAGACTCTTCAGATCACACTGACCTTTATTGTTCATTTGGCTCCTTTATATAGCCTTCATTATGATTTAACTATTTATGGTGGAATAAACACTTAGTTGCATTTAACTCCGTCAAGTTGGACAGAAATAATTGCGTTTCATTCCAGCTTTTTCTAGTTTGAAAACTCGTCATGTTTCAAGATGTAGCTGTGGTGCCCTTGATGTGGGGAATCAAGGCCTGTGATGTGATTAATCATGTATCCAGTGCCTGCTCACCCTTCATTAGGGACCCTCTCTGGGATTAAACGCCCTCATACGGACGTCTGCTGCATTTTGAAGGAGTATCAGGCTCCTTCGCCACATCACAGACCTAAGCTGAGCCTTCGGCCTCCGGCATGGCTGATTTCCCCTCGTGTCCGTGAGGATGTGTAAATCTGAGGTGCTGCGAATCACGGATCATTGGGCCCTCTGATGCAGAGGTCTGTTGCATGCTCCGTAACTCACGGTTTAGGTGGTCTCAGGGGGTCTTCATGCACGAGTGGAGCCCGTGGTGTACACAGGTGTGACCCAGAGACTGAAGCAAAAATACCCAGTGAAGGTGATCCATCACCTCGCTCTCACAGCTTTATCCAAAGCATACCCGATCCGTCATGTGTGGCCTTGAATATCTTTAGTAGAGCAGTTGCACAGCAGGGAGATAGTAATGCACTACACACAAAAATCATATTTTGTGTTTTTTACTCCATGTGGCTAAACTTTGAAGCTGATATCTGCAGAACATGCTTGTGCATTTCTAAAAGTGTTTTTTAGTAAATTTACACATGCAAAATCTAGTCTTTTAGGTCTGCACGATATTGGAATATTTTATAAATATATTGCAATATATGGAAAAATACAGGGATTTTCACTAGCTATATTTGAAAAGAATCATTCTAGTATGATTTTGATCACAATGTTGTTGGGAACTGAATATGCATAGAACATAAAACAAAAATATTTTAAAACATGTTTTGTGTAAACCATCATTAGGGCTGAAAATTTTAGGAAAAGCTTGAAAAATGTGGGTGTTGATACTTAAACCGGTTTCAGAAAAAATATTACTATAAAATAATAATAATTGTTTTTATTGCGATTAATATTAAATAAATTATTAAGCAAAATAAGACCTATTTTGTAGTGTAAAATAAAAAGGTATTTAATCAAATTATTTTATGGTCAATACTACTATTTGCATCCTACTTTCTTAATTTCAATATACTGTGTAGCTATACAGTCATTGTCTTCTAGTGAAATGATCAGAAAATGATCTTGTTTTCTCAAGGGTATATACATTTTGTCCACTAAAATGCTCTGTAGAAAGGGAATTATGAATGCAACCTGTGTCTATAGTATTAGCATGTAGAATAATGGTTTATAGGTGATGCAAATGTCCGTATGACATTTTGAACGTGTCTTCATTGCTTTTGTACATTGAGAATGTCAGAAATTGTAGTTTTAGAAGGCTGTGATGTGTGATCTAAACCAAAGGCTATTTGCTGCTTTAAAAAGCAACAAGCCCTTTTATATGCTACATTAACTTCAGGTTTCAACAGGAAACACATAAAGAGAGAGAGAAAAAAGACGGGATGGGAATTTCATGGGGTCTGTTGAAAGGCAGAGAATAGCACCAGACATCAGTGCTTGACATTTTTAACGAGCAAATGGATCGTGCTGATCCTGTAGAGATGATGTAATGATGTATTTGAGCAGCAGAGCTGCCCATGTGACCTGGCTTCGTCTAAAGGTCACGTGAGGTTATCTGCGTGGTTCTTGGCTCTTCTCAATGGGCATATGCTGCAGGATCAGAGTGCCAAGGGCAGGTGGCTCTGGAGGCCTCAGATGTCCTGCAAACCCTCCAGACCCCCTGCCAAACAAACAAAACAAAAACGGATAAGTTCTTCTGTGTGTAGACACTTCTCAATGGCCACAATATGGTCAGTAGATTCCAGAAGGTATGAGGTTTAGTGGTCAACTAGTATATCGCCAATATATCATCCGTTATTTGGCAATTTTTTTCATCGGCCTATGAGTTTTTGTCTTTGGTTGATGTGTCGGAAGCAAGCGTGCCACACAAGTCCTGAAAAGTGAAGCCAAAGCGTCTCGATCGCCCCCAGGTGGCTGGATACAGCATAGCTCATAAACTCCGCCCTCTACATGTAATGTAAGAGGACGTAGACAAACTAAACAATCAAATTACACTTCAAAAAAAAAAAAAAAAAAAAAAAGATGGTATCAGTCATTTTAGGCAGTTTTTATCACACTGATGTTAGTTCAAGTTTGGTTTTAGTTTGGTTTTAGTTCGTTATTTGATGCTATAAAAATGGGGGTGTGATATCATGATTGACAGCTTCTCTGAGCGAAGTAGTCAATTAGGCACCAACAGACTATTTTCAAGAGGAGCTTTAACTTAAATTTCTACATTTCCATAACAGTTTATTTCACAGCGATATTGTGAATTGTTCTGCATTAAACTGTACAAACTGATTCTGTGGGAGTGTGGGCGGGGCCTTGATATTGCAGCTCTACTTACATTTACATTTATGCATTTTGGCAGACGCTTATATCCAAAGTGACTTACATTGCATTCAAGGTACACATTTTTACATCTTTGTCAGTTCTTGCTTTCCCTGGGAATCGAACCCATGACCTTGGCATTGCTAGCGCCACACTTTTATTGTTTGAGCTACAGGAAAGCACTTCACGCTCACTACTTGTGCAGACTCAAGACTCAATATGTCAGCGCCATATTGGGACACTGCCGGCTTGGCTTACTACAATGGGAGCGAGTGAAGGTGCGTCGTCCATCATTTTTTACAGTCTATGGTCAGAAGCGGGACATTTATTTTGACAGCACATTGGCAATGCCAGAGCTCCCATTCTCTGTCTTCATTAGTTTAATGTCACAGTTTAATAGTTGTGAATTATAATTGAATAAATTATAAGACAGAACTGTTAACCAAAAAAAGTATTGCAGCATTTGCACGTTTTACACGTATTGCAGTGTTTGTTACACACATGAATGATGGACAAACTTAATTTCTTTGATTTGAAACAATGCTGTTGTATTTGCTTTTCTGTTATCGTGCATATGTGTGTGTGCATTCAGTTGTTTGGCTTGATTTTCATAGTAACATTCTCAAATTAAAATGGGTTGGTCCTGTCCTGTTTCACACGCAATGGGTTGTGAATGCCATTTCAAGTTGACTTTAAGTGCCCAGGAAGTCCATTTGGGATCTGAGCATGGAAACACTCAGCTGTGGATCCGTCATGGCAGTGAAATAATGACATAGGCACACAGCTGTGAACCTTAAATGGGCCTGCAGGGGCAGATGAGAAGGCCAGCGGGCACAGAGGTCATACTGACCGCCCAGCAGAGGGCATCACTTTCACTTTGTCCTGCCTGGGGGTTTGTCCTGTGCGAAGGGAAAGTGCTTGAAGATATCATCTCTCTGTGTTCTGTTCTTTCTGATCTATAAGCACTTTGTATTTTGCATGGTTCAGCAACATTTACAGAAGCTTTGAAGAGCGTGCAGGAGCTTAAGTTTTAATGTTTTGACATAAGGACTCTAGTTGGAACAAAAAAAGTGTTTTTTACTGCTCAGTGCCATAAGAGAATCCTTTTTACGTAGAAAATATCTATATTCTGGCGCTTCAAAGACCGTAAAGCTTTTTTTGTGTTAATAGATAATGCCAGATAGCAAATGCACTGATCTAAAGAACCTGTAATGTAACATCAAGAGCATTTTAAGATCAACATGAAACATTGGCAAACCTTTTTACTTCTTTAATCTCTGAATGAAACAAGATATTCAACAGAAAAAAAATTTGATTCATCAGGATTGTTGGGATCCATTGTGGATGTTAATTGAGTCAGATGGAGCAAGTTCTTTTGTTCATTTGTTGCTCTTTGAACTAGTTGTGCACAGTAAGACTAAGAATGTGTATTAAGAAAGAAAATGGCATCAATTATGATTTCATGTTGCCTGTAATTGCAACCTTTGAATGCAGCTATTTGCTGAACCTGTGGTAACCTTATTACAAACTCTCATACCTATCGTTCTCTCTCAGTTGAAGATGATATTATAAGAGTAACCTGCCAATTTGTTGCATGCAGAAATCACAGGTCTTGTATGCTGATCTTCTTTCAGTACAGGACCCTGATGTCACCAACAGACCTGCAGGGGCCCTTTGTGTGTTTGTTTAGTGTCGTCTTGCAGGCTGAGCTGTTTGGACTGGAGGTCGGCCAGAATAAACTCACAATGTGGAGTGGAACGGTAATGAGATAAGAAAGTGCACTGCTGCAAAGTCAGCATCACCGTTACGGTTTCTCATACTGAAGGTTGAGATGCAAATGATCCCCTAACACTGTGTGCTTATGCTCCAGACATGAATGATTCCTCAAGTCAGGCAGATTGTTGAAGAGAGTTACTGGTACTCTACATGATCAGCAGGGTCATGCAACATTCCGACTTGATTTGAGAATGCCCTTTAAACTCCTTCGAGTTTCGAACTCAATTTGAATTGCAAACAGGATGCAGAATTGCATTTTGAATTTAAATGTGATAAGTAAAAATTCAAAGATATTAATATAACTGTAATAATTTTTTTTTACTAGTTTATCAAGACAAACTAAACGTTGTCCTCACAAAGTGTTGTTTAAAAGTTTAAAAAGTCTTGAAGTTTGAAAGTTTAGGTTTAAGTTGTAAGTTTAAGTTTAGGCCTATCTATCCTCTACACCAAAGTTCCTCCACACCAAAATCGCTCATCCCTGTCTTTATGGACCGACGCTTTGTGCACTGGTGCGCAGTCATGTTGGAACAGGAAGGGGCCATCCTCAAACTGTTCCCACAAAGTTGGGAGCATGAAATTGTCCAAAATGTCTTGGTATGCTGAAGCATTAAGAGTTCCTTTGACTGGAACTAAGGGGCCAAGCCCAACCCCTGAAAAACAACCCCAAACCATAATTCCCCCTCCACCAAATTTTACACTTGGCACAATGCAGTCAGACAAGTACTGTTCTCCTGGCAACCGCCAAACCCAGACTCGTCCATCAGATTGCAGACAGAGAAGCGTGATTGGTCACTCCAGAGAACACGTCTCCACTGCTCTAGAGTCAAGGCTGAGATGCTGTTGTTCCGGATGGATGGATAGATAGATCATTTGGTTCATGCTATGAAGGATTCATTAGATTGATTCAATCTGTTAACTGAGTTTGTATTTTTGAAATACAAGTAATTCTTTAAATAATCAATTCACAAGAGTTGTTTGTTTGTGAATCAAAATCCTAAATTCCTGTCATTTCAATTTATCTTCCTGTGGCGATATCGAATCAATTCAAATTCACATTTGAAAGGGAGTCAATTCTTCAGTTCTGAATTTAGCAGAACTCTGGTAATCAGAGAAAAAAAGTATATATACACACACTCTTTTATGTTTATTGTGTTTTTGTTATCATGGTCTCTTCACTTGAAATGTCTGTAGCCACAAGCCTGCATGAACTCATTCAAAGGAAAAGATCTTAGGGGGTATTTTAGTAAATCCCCGTGTGTTTTCACTCCTTTATCCCAACATGATGTTACCGGCACCACTGATTACATTCATCTGTATCAGTGGATTATTTCATTAGTCACCATAATCCTGCACTCATGGATCCGACTGACAATTTCCTGTTTCTCCCGGTGAATATGGAGAAGGGCATGTCATTGGGTGTTCCTCATCATCTGTCTCAGATTAACTTTAATTATTTTTCCTTGAAGTACACAGAAGACCTGTGTCAAACATTTGTTTCCAATGTAAAGATGCTCAGGACAGTTTGTCGTTGTAGCGATGGGATCTTTTAAGCTCTCATGAAGAACCGCTGGAGGCAGAAACCGTGTTTCTCTCTCGCATCTTTATCTCACTCTCTATCTGGACTGCGGCCAGTGTTTTTTTCACAGTGTCTGTTTGAGCTTTCTTCTATTTTTCTCTTTGTTCATGTGGAGAGTCATCAGCATGCCGCCCATGGCAATGTTTTTCATAAATAATCAAATGCAGTACAGGAGCAGCGGGAAATGAACATGCTGAGTGTTTTTTTTTTCACAGGGAGATGCTGTCACTGAGCTGCAGGTGTTTTCAAAGTCAACCATTAGTGGTTAACTGGGTAGTTTGGCATCACAAACAAGATCTTGGAGAACAGGGGAGACTTCCTGGAAAGACCAGCTAAGACCATCATTTATTGGCTATAGTTTATACTTGTCATCACTTAAGTTCACGTTGTTCGGCAGTGTGCAGAGGGACCCCTTCCTGCCCTGACACTGAGATCAAGATGACTCTGCTGGTTAGTGTTAGTTTAGTGCTGGTCTGACTGCTGGGCCAGATTTTCCATGCTGTAAAATGAAGCTTGTGAAATTGGTTGAGGACCAAGAGTCAATGGTATAATTAAAATGTTTAAATTTTTTTATGAGTAACTTTATATCACAGCACAGTAATAATGTTTGATGGAAGTTCTATGATGTCATGACAGATGGATGGAAGTTATATGATGGACGGATGGATGTATGGATGGATTGATGGAAGTTCTATGATGGATAGTTGGAAGTTATATGATGGATAGATGGATGGAAGTTCTATGTCAGAGGGATGGAAGTTCTATGATGGACAGATGGATGATGGATGGAAGTTCGGACAGATGGATGGATGGATGATGGATGGATGGACGGATGGATGGATGGAAGTTCTATGACGATGGATGGATGGATGGATGGATGGATGGATGGAAGTTCTATGGATGGATGGATGGATGGATGGAAGGAAGGATGACGATGGATGGATGGAGATAATAATAATAATAATAATAATAATTATTATTATTATTTATAATATTATCTCTTTTATAATGTGTTAATGCCTGTTTTGGATAATTATTGTAAATGGATAACACTTTAAATGAAAGGTACTTTACCTCTGTTTGTTGTTTTATGTATAATAACAATAAAATTAATATATTTTAAGATATTAATATGATTTTTTCAGTCACACTTTAGGGTCCAATTTTCTATTAATTACAACTTTTGCCTCAATAAACTCCTAATTACTGCTTATTAATAGTTAGTAAGGTAGTTGTTAAATTCAGGTATTGTGCAGGATTAAGGAATGGAGAATATGGTCATGCATTAATATGTGCTTTATAAGTACTAATATTGTTATTCTGGCTGGTTTAGAGGTTTAGGTAGTGTGATGAGGTCAAACCAATATACTAGCATCCAAATCACAACATACTGTACGCTTGTTGTCTTAGCAGTAAGAGACAAAAGTCGGATCCATGTGCTTCAGTCCAGAGAAAGGCTGTGCTCGGAGTAAAAGAGGACTTTTCACAACAGCAGATGAAAGATTTGGTGCTCCATTTGCGATGAAAGAAAAAAAAGACTGTGAGGAAATGGCTATTATTGGGCAGGCTGTCACATCCAGGGCTTGTGCAAGACAGAAAACAGCCCCCTGGGTGTTCAGGAGGAGTGCAGGGCTCGTTTGCTTTCACTGTATTGCCGAGGCTTTAGAAGGGGGTTGCGGTTGCTATATTGAAGTGGTTGTGAGCCAAAAATGCATGATTAATTTTCTGAGCTGTTTTCTCTCGCATCCCCTCAGGTCCAGATGTCAGACAAAGATGCTGCATGTGAACTTTACTTCAGACTCCCACTGGAGATTAAACACTGCTTGTTGCATCTTGGTGTTGTGAAGTTCTCAGACCTACAAGATCTGCTCAGACTTGGGGTTGAATCACCAGTTCTGATGGATGCTGACTTGACACAACTAAGGCATTCTGGGACATCTAGTTTAAAGGGGTGGTTGATTATGATTTCACTTTAACTTTAGTTAGTGTGTAATGTTGCTGTTTGAGCATAGTAATTAAACTAAACTATACCAGTTATATCTTCATGCAGCAGATATTCTCTGGCTCTGTGCATCTTACAACAGTTCCCACATGAGTGATTTATTGATTATCATGTCAGAATATGCTAATCGATGAGTTAACTCCACATCAGCTACATAAATTCATCAACTATCCATTCAGAAACATCCTGTTGCATTCCACGTTATCACTTCTTCTTGAGTCTCTCCATCATTGTCCGACTCCGGTTTGAACATAAAAGGCTGAACAGTTTCTGACCTTTTGCGTGTCTGCGTGAGGTAATCAGAGCTGCTAACACGAGCTCTTGAAGCTCCGCCCTATTCTTGAAAGGGGCCAGGGAGCAGCAGCTCATTTGCATTTAAAGGCACACAAAAAACAGCGCGTTTTTGCTCGCCCTCAAAAAGTGACAATTTTAACATGCTATGAAAAATGATCTGTGGGGTATTTTGAGCTAAAACTTCACATACACACTCTGGGGACATCAGAGACTTATTTTACATCTTGTAAAAAGTCGCTTTATAGGAACCCTTTAAGTTTGGTCTCCATGAATGTCTTTATGTGATTGTATGTGTGTTTGAATTAATGTATATTTGATTCATGGTTACTTTTATTTAATTTATAAGTTTAGCTGGTCTCCCAGCCTGAAAAGTGTAGAACATCCATCTAAAACCACCAATAACAATATCAATACCACCAACCACCAGACCAGTTAAGACCAGCTCACGGTAGTTTAAGCTGCCCGGTTTCCTCAGAAGTGATGTCAGTTTCGAAACACCTATATATTCTTTAAACAGACTTTTGAATATTTCTGATGGTGTCTTAGAGATCAAAGCAGAAAACCGTCACTTATTCACACAAACCCAGTGTGTGCATTTACCACAGCGCTTGCATTTTTCTTTCAAATATTGAAGAAGGATTTGATTCGATTTGCATCTGGAAGCGACATAAGATTTCTGAGCCACCGCTTCAAGGCTTTATACCTTTATTATTCAGTCATTTGCTCTCATAAATCCAGTAAAAAAGATCTGCCTATAAAGAACAAACACATATAACATAGACGCTCCCAACCACACAGTTGCTTTATTGACTCTACTGAAGATATATAAATAACAGCATGGGTGAAGAGTGTAATAGCTGAAGTTTCTCGCTCTGCTTTATTGAGCATGTAAATAAGCGCTGGAGCCACGTTCCCTCACCACATCTCTATAACTTTATAATTTACTGACTCTCTTAAATGGCTCCACCACACAAGCAGGGGTTTCTGAAATGAACAAATATCGCTTGTTGTTGGGTTTACGTGAATGAGACGTGCAGCTCGAGTTCTCCCATCCATTACTACATTTACAAGTGAACATTAAAAGCCCTGCTGTGTCGCGCTAACAATAGCGTCCATTCACTCACAACTGTGCCAATGCGAAAGAACCCAGAGGTGTACGGCTTCTTCAAAGGACCACCAAAATGAAACGGCTACAAACGTGATGACGATTCCATGTGTGTGTGTCGGCCGTACTCGTAAAACAGTGACGTCAGCGTAGACCCGGCTACTCTATCACCCAAACTAACCTCAAAACCAGCAGCAATAGGCTGCAGACGGCTGCTTTCAGAAGCAGTTGGTGTTGGATTCAGATCTGTCACGCTCTGGGCTTGATTATTTAGGATCAGTTTTATTGCCATGGAAATTATGGCTAATTCTACATCAGCCATAAGAAATACAGCCTAAGCCGTGTATTGGGGTGGTTTGGTGTAGCGGTTAAAGCTGTAGTCACACTGAACTCTTGTGTTCCATTGACTTCAATTCATATGAATGCAAACGTGGGAGAGGCGAGTGACTCTCCTATTTACATATTAAAAATTCCATTTTATAATTTAAGAAAAAAATCTATTTATATTTGTGTGTATATATGCACAGAATTTTTACATGTTACAGAGCATTTGTATTTAAAATAAATGTATTTTTCAACGTTTTGTTCATCAAAGAATCCTGAAAAAATTGTCACGGTTAACACATGCGCACGCACACACACACACACGATTGATTCGACTGTAACCACATACATGGATATAATGCAATGTCAGCATTCTCATACATTTATTCATACATTGATAGTTTGTGTTGTTAATCATATGATGCAGTGAGCAGTTTAGCACTGCTGCAATTCATATTACAGTTTCCCCTGCATTATGTTGATTATTAGGGACAAGAAAATTGATTAACTGTCAAATTCAAATGATGTTTTATTAATTTTTAAAGTATGAGTGAGTTTAATTTGTTGATAGATCGATCGTTAATTTAGTTAATGATTTAATGCACTGCTGTGGTTTATATAACAACACTCTCCAACAGCAGAATGCTAATTCTTTTAAAGGGGTCCTATAATGCCCCTTTTTACAAGATGTAAAATAAGTCTCTGATGTCCCCAGAGTGTGTATGTGAAGTTTTAGCTCAAAATACCCCACAGAAAATTTTTATAGCATGTGAAAGTTGTCGCTTTTTGAGGGTGAGCAAAAAAAGCCTTTTGTGTGTGTCCCTTTAAATGCAAATTATCTGCTGCTCCTGGCCCCCTTTCAAGAAGAGGGCGGAGCTTCAAGAGCTCATGTTCGTTTAACGGAGGCCAGCTAGTAGTTGCTGTGCAAGTTAACCTCACTCCTGATCTCAAGAAATGGCTCTAGCGACTAATGCTAGAGGTTGTAGCCTTTAGCCTCCTTGTTAGAGTGTCTGACTCTCATGCTGGTGGACTCGGCTTCGAGTCCCGCTTGGAGTGGGTGATTTGAACAGGAGGGGTTACATTAGCAGCTCCAATTACCTCATGCAGACACGCACTGAAAATATTTGAGCTTTTCATGCCTTTTATGTTCAAATCGGAGTCAGACAATGATGGAGAGAAGAAGAGGTGAAGAAGAAGTGACAACATGTAGAATGAGACAGGATGTTTCTGATTGGTTAGTTGATGAATTTATGTAGCTGATGTGGAGTTAACTATCTTCATCGATTAGCATATTCTACCATGATAATCTATAAATCGCTTGTGTGGGAACTGATGTAAGATGCACAGAGTCAGAGAATATCTGCTGCATGGAGATAGAACTGGTATAGTTTAGTTTAATTATGGTTATAACTTATGTTGTCAT
Source organism: Paracanthobrama guichenoti (assembly GCA_018749465.1). Taxonomy (NCBI): domain Eukaryota; kingdom Metazoa; phylum Chordata; class Actinopteri; order Cypriniformes; family Gobionidae; genus Paracanthobrama; species Paracanthobrama guichenoti. The sequence continues at coordinate 32,006,240 of CM031954.1, forward strand.
CTTGCTTTTACGACATGTCATTGTCATCTTATTGCATTTGTGTTTGTACTGTATTGCAGTAAATGTGAAAAGACTGATGCGACAGCTTGAGCGACTCCCAAATGTGCTCAACTACAACAACTCTTCCTCTTCTCAACATGGTCTCACCCCCTTTGATGCATCTTCCCAGGGGCAGGGTTTATGTACATTTTAGGGTTAGTGATGTCACTAACCCGTGAATAAGCATGTTATAGTCCCTACCAGAGTATGTGAGCGGAGTGGAGTGGGAGCAGAGCGAGGAGTGGAGCGGCATGATTTTGTATGGAGTGAGGAGCGGATCTTTTAGTCGGTGCATCATGGTTTTCACTCTCTCCAAAAGCGCTCCACTACCGCTCCATCATGAGTACAATTCATGTCCACGGCCCATAATATAACTCACACGTTAAATACATTTAACTAGCTTGATACAGATGGATCACTCAAATCAGAAATAAATGTAAAGGTTATGATGACGCAGTGGACATGAGAGCGATGTTATAGTTCAAGGATTTTTTTTGTACCTTCTACATATTGAATATGATCGGGTGAAAGCACATTTTAAACACGTAGCACTTATTCACACACGTAATCGTTCTCTCTAATGCATTCAAACAAATGTAATCTTACAGGGCTTATCTGCTTACAGATATCTGATTTTGAATGAGAAGAAATCTGTAATGTAGTGACCCGTAGATAAAATAACTGATGAAAACATACTATTTTCATCTTTACAAACAAAAAGCAAAAAGCAGCAATGATATTTAACTTTTAATGCTGATAAAGCATATAAGCTTGGCATGTCGTAGGAAAAAAAAATGTGCACACTAGTGTTCCAATAAACCACGTTGAAACTATCTTGGATTGTTTATTTATTTTTTCGTTTAATGTATGTTATTAACTGAACTTTTGGGATATTTCAGAGCTTACTTTAGCGTTTAGCCGCAAATTTCCTCGGAGCGAAGACGAAGCTGTGTTTCTGATATCAGTGAGCGAGGAGTGGAGTGGGGAGAAGTGAAGAGCCGGAAATTGTGAACCCAGAGCGGAGCTGGAGTGGAGTGATTATTGAATGCTTAGAGCAGGGGTCCAAACTCGGTCCTGGAGGGCCACTGTCCTGCAGAGTTTAGCTCCAACTTGCCTCACACCTGCCTAGAAGTTTCTAGTATCCCTAATAAGACCTTGATTAGCTGGTGTGTTTAATTGTGGTTGGAGCTAAACTTTGCAAGACAGTGACCCTCCAGGATCAGGATTGGACACCCCTGGCTTAGAGCGTGGAGGGGAAATTGCTCACATACTGCGATCCCTACCAGATGTTTGTTGTAGTCCTTAAAAAGTGATTTCTTTAAAAGAAAATATCTCCCTTTGCTTTGAATGTTGCAGATGTTGTTTATGCTCAAACAGCAACATTACACAATAACTAAAGTTTAAAAAGTGAAATCACAATCAACCACCCCTTTCACTCTAATTCCTAGTCAAATTAGAATTATATTGTAGTTTTATATATCACTTGTGATTGCATTTTCTAAACATATGACCAGACATGCAGTCTACCAAAAGCATTAGAGCGACAGAACTGGGAACATCCACGACTCTTTCTCAGTCTATGAAGATGAGATGCAGCCTTAAAGCAGCGGCTTTTGATTTTGACCCTCGCTCTGTTCAGAGACTCATTACTCCACTGCTGTTCATGAAATATCTGTGCAGTTTGTTAAGTTAATGTCTCAGTTGTTGAATCTTTTTTATGTTTATACAAATATTTACACGTTAAGAAATTTGCTGGAAACAAAGCTGTTGAAAGTGAGTGGATGTTTCTTTTATTTTTTTTGCTGAGTGTCATTTTTCTCCAAAAATTGACAAAATACACGTATACAATGAAGGATGGTGGTCATCCTGGCTCTGTTTGTTTGAGAGTTTCAGAGAGGCTGTAAATGTGCTGACCAAGACATTTCACAATGTTATCTGTCCACAGTGTCTGTTCCTTTTCACTGTGTGTTCGGCGAGTGGGAAACCCTAGTATCAGACATAAAGCAGAGCTCAGATGACTAATCTGCAGCCTCAGTCTGAGAGGAAGACCTGCTCGCTGGAACTCACACACACTTGGGTTCATTCCATGAGCCCGGAACAGAGGGACTTTGAGGTCTATGAGGCTGTCTGATTATGGGTCAGATGGGGTAAAAATGTGAAATACATACAAAAACCTAGTGAACTGTGTGTTGCATAAAATCTGCCTTAAAATCTGGCCATGGTTCACTTTTGAAACAGCTGTCATGTTGGATGCGTGCCTATGATGCCTTACAATGCTTATATAAAATGACAAATGAACAAAGTTCTTTTGCAATAGTTGATTGGAACGCTTTTAATTTCTCACTTGCATGCAGTATAAGCCAAGAAGATCTGTATTGCATGTTTCAGTTGTTTATAAAGATTCAATGAAGACAAATAATGTGAGGCGGTAGCATGTAGATGCTAGTGAACTCTTTTGTTTGGACTAGCGTGGCGTTCTGCACGTTTAAGGCTCGTTCAGTGGGTTTGTATTGTAAACTTCACTCTTAACTCGGCTGTCACTGCATAATGAAGAGTTTTCATGCATGATTAACAAAATGCACTGCTGGTGTCATTCTTGATAAATGCTTTGTGTGTGTGTTGTTTTTGTTGTCAGCGAGTTCAGTGAGTGTAAATGTGTTTATATTGTTGACGTCTCTGTGGTAAACTGTATTGTCTGGGAAAAGAAAACTATTTGCTTATGTTTGTACAGAAACATACAGAATCTGTTCCAGAACTACTGTAGTGAGCTGCTGTGCTGGCATAGAAAACTAACCATGAAAACTATAAATAAAATAAATAAATAAAATGACAAAAAATGTATGCGTATATATACACCAATCAGGCATAACATTATGACCTAATATTGTGTTGGTCCCACTTTTGCTGCCAAAACAGCCCTGACCCTTCATGGCATGGACTCCACTAGACTCCTGAAGGTGTGCTGTGGTATCTGGCACCAAGATGTTAGCAGCAGATCCTTTAAGTCCTGTAATTTGCGAGGTGGGGCCTCCATGGATCGGACTTGTTTGTTCAGCACATCCCACAAATGATCGATTGGATTGAGATCTGGGGAATTTGGAGGCCAACTCAACACCTCAAACTCGTTTTTGTGCACCTCAAACCATTCCTGAACTATTTTTGCTTTGTGTCAGGAGCATTATCCTGCTGAAAGAGCCACAGCCACCAGGGAATACCGTTTCCATGAAAGGGTGTACATGGTCTGCAACAATGCTTAGGTAGGTGGTACATGTCAAAGAAACATGGATGGCAGGACCCAGGGTTTCCCAGCAGAACATTGTCCAAAGGCTTGCCTTCTTCGCATAGTGCATCCTGGTGCCATGTGTGCTCCAGGTAAATGACGCACACGCAACCGGCCATCCTTGTGATGTAAAATAAAATGTGATTCATCAGACCAGGCCACCTTCTTCCATTGCTCCGTGGTCCAGTTCTGATGCTCACATGTTCCAGTAGCTCGTCTGTTCGATCAGACCACACGGGCTAGCCTTCGCTCCCCACGTGCATCAATGAGCCTTGGCCGCCCATGACCCTGTGGTCGGTTCACCACTGTTCCTTCCTTGGAGCACTTTTGATAGATCCTGACCACTGCAGACCGGGAACACCCCACAAGAGCTGCAGTTTTGGAGATGCTCTGACCCAGACGTCTAGCCATCACAGTTTGGCCCTTGTCAAACTCGCTCAAATCCTTACGCTTGCCCATTTTTCCTGCTTCTAACACATCATGAGGACAAAATGTTCACTTGCTGCCTAATATATCCCACCCACGAGTTATTATAACAGTGTTATTCACTTCACCTGTCAGTGGTCATAATGTTATGCCTGATTGGTGTATACGCACACACACACACAGACAAATTTACATTTAATAATTTACATTTAATAATTTTTTTATATAATATATAATTTATATATATATATATATATATATATATATATATATATATATATATATATATATATATATATATATATATATATATATATATATATGTATACAGGAAATTATGACTGACTCAAAAATAAGAAGTAAAACTAGCCTACAATATGGATTACGGCATGTGATTGACATATCACATAAATGTTTATACTTGATTTACTTTTTGATATTGATATATGTTGAATGGAAAAAATAAAATAAATAAAAGGTAGTTTTGCAACAAAAAACTGAAAAAGAATGACCAGGAACAGATTCATTATAAGCAGCAACATTGTGTGAAATTAAACCAGTCGTCACAGAGTAAGTAGAGACCAGCTGTGCATTTTCATTTGAGTGAGAAATATGATGTAGTTTATTTCAATTATTTTAAACTTATTACCTTATTGTCATCTCTTGTGGCTGCACAGTATAGTGTGTTATGTACATATGTGTGATGTCAATTTTATGTATCATGGACGAGGCCACAATAACAATCTTCATTAGGTCATTATAGAGGTCTGATCTGAATCGAATCAGCCCTCAAATGGTTGCAGTTTCCAGGGAGATTGTTGTCAGGGCAAACCTGATGTTTGAAAGCATTGATTAACAGTGTTTTTCAATTTTAAATAAGTAATGCTCAGCAGGATTAGCCTGTGAATCAGAGATGTCGTCAGTCAGTGAAAAGTCTATGCTGAAGATGTGTTGTTTACTTTAAGGTGATGTCGTCATGTACTTGTACATGTTTTTCTTCTTTCAGCTGCCTACCCGAGTCAACACAATACACTAAACACGCTGGAGCATTATGATCTCGTTCAACCACACCTGCTCTTTGGAGGACAGCAGGGACCGGTTAGTCTCATCAAGTCAATGGTAAGTCACTGGTAAAATCAAGCCCCCAATTTCTTTCTAGTTCAATATCCTGTGCTTTTTTACCTGTTCAACTTTCTTTAGTGTGTGATGTTGCTGTTTGAGCATGAAAAAGGTCTGCAAATTCACTCCAAAGGAAGTTATTCTCTATATCTGTGACTACGTTTACATATGCACCAATAATGTGATTTAGGTTGCTGTAAGGTGTTTACATGCCTGTTTATTGCGGCATGTATAATCGGTGTATGCCACGTAGTTTAATGCGGCTGTGGTTACTACAATTATGAGCTTAATCGCATTAGTTTGATCATTGCATTTACATGAGGTAAAGTTTAATCGCAATATTGCCAATATTCCTCATTTAAATAATTAATAAGCAGACTAAAGGGGCGGGGCCTGGTTGAGTTAGTAGTGTGTTGAAACTGGCAATTATGGTAAGGGGTAGGACATTTTCAAGACAAGCTCAAAGCGTTTGACCAATCACAGCACACTGGTCCAGCCGACCAATCAGAGCACACTGCACTTTTCAGAAGGAGGGGCTTCATAGAGACAGCAACTAAACAGAGCGTGACTGACAGACTGGGAAAAGAGGAGCTGCAACATCGTCAAATATGTGAAAAAGAATGTTTCATTCAAGCATGAAAAGTAGAGCCCAAATGAAAATCAAGAATCTTTAATGGCCTTTATACACATATAGCATTGTCAATAAAATATCTTGACCAAAAATGTATGTACCTCTTTATGGAAATAACATCACAACATCTATTTCCATCAAGAGGTGCATCAGTTTTTGGTCAAGATCTTGTATTGACAGTGCAAGAGTCCAGCACTCTGTAAAGTCTCCTCCAGCACATCCCAAAGACTTTCAATGAATGTAAGGTCTGGACTTAATTCTTAACTCTCCCTCCCAACCATTCTTTCACAGTTTGAGCTGATGAATCTTGACATGGTCATCCTGCACAATGGTCATGATGTGTCTTCCTGCATGGTTGTTTAAGAAATGAAAAGCTACACACTCCATCAATGAACTGTTGCCAAACATATGACATGCTAGAAACACGCAATAATGATCCAACCATAGACTCTTAAGCATTTGCCTATTTAAATACAAACAGTGACTTTTTCTTTTTTTTTTTGACCGGGCATTGTATGTTGAGTTTGAAGTTAGACTTTAAATATAAACTTGTTCAGTACAGATTATGATTACATGCCTGTTCTTCTTTGAACAAGGAGTGAGTTTGAACAGTTTGATATGTTTTGGGCGAACAGACCTGCTTGTGAGGGAACATGAGTCCTGGAGGGGAACTGTGGCTTTTGTCCTTAATGAAAAACATTTCTCAACCAATTTATGGAATGGAGACATGCAGGCCTGTTTTGAAGCCCATTTGTTTGTTAATTTATTTACTTGGAGTGTGTTGTTTTCTTACTGGAGTTTGTAAAAAGAATTTACAGACAAATTTTTACATGTGTACCGCCGTGAGCAACAATCATAAAGAGTCAACCGGACCACACAGAGATTTGTGTGTGTGTGTGGTGTACATACTTGTTTAACCTACATTGTGAGGACCAGCCAGATGGAAATGGATTAATAAACACACTAAATGATGCTTATTTGAAAATTTAAAAATGCAGAGAGTTTTCTGTGATGGTAGGTTTAGGGTTAGGGGACAGAATATACATTTTGTACAGTATAAAATCATTACACCTTTGGGGTGTGCCAACAAAGATCCCGAAATGTGTGTGTGTGTGTGTGTGTGTGTGTGTGTGTGTGTCGCATTCACTTCCAGCATTGCTGTTTTTACTCTGATTCTTTCATTCTTTTTAGACCATGCAACATTTCAAATGGCTAAGTTAATTTTTCTTTAAAGAAATGGTTCTACTAAAAATATAAATTGTCCTTATGACAGTTATGACTTTATCACCCTCATGTTGTTACAAACCCACATGACTTTCTTTCTCCTGTGGAACACAAAAGAAAAAATCTTTACACATTTTTCCATACAATCACAGTTCATAGTAACCACTTCTGCCAAAGGTCAAAAAGAACAAAAAAGTGTCATAAATAACCATATACCACTTTTATCTCTAGTGCAATACTAATAACATTCTAGTCCTGAAATTTGCAAATTAAGATTCATGTGGTTTCTTTATTTTATTTATTTTGTGACAGTTGCTATTACTTTGAACTGGTAGTATTATTTTTTTAACAGAATGATGATGAAGAAATCATCAAATAAACAATCCTCAACCTGATTCATCAAATATTCACATTTTATGATTTTTTTTTTTTATATATAAAATGGATAATCAAGTAAGCCTACATTGCTTCAGTCCAGTAAGTGTTCACCTTGAAATATTAGCAATATTTAAAAATATAAAACTTATTATGTTTACTTTTTGAAAATTAAAGGCACAGTATGTAAGTTTCGCCGCTAGAGGTCGCTTATTCAAAACACAGGCGTAGCTTGATGATGCCGTGAATGAGCGTGGAATCATGGGAGTTGTAGTCTTGACTTTTCACCTCCACAACTGATGGAAAGGAACCCAACGGACTCGGTCAGAAATCATGTTCATGAATGTATTAAAGTTTTATTAACGTTACGGTGGTATGAAGTAGGACGCGCCGAGAGCCATGGGAATGCTAATGAGAAAGACATGCGCGAAACACCAGTCTCTGAGATTTTATTATGCTTACGCTGCTTATGCTGTGGGGTAACGTAGCACTGTTTCACATTATATATGAATACATTATTGTACTAAACACATTTGAGTGTGTTGATAGTTATGTTATACCGGTACACTGTGTGTTCACTCAGTGGCTGCTATAAGAGACTTGTTGCACTTTGCAGTAATCTAAATCGATATTAGAATATCATATCAATAAAAACAGGATGACTAAATGACTGTTGCTAAATGACATGCAATTAATTTTCAAATATATTATAAGATGGAGAAAGCTCTCTCTGATTATGCTATGTTAGTCACTTGATAAAATAGTGTTGTCTCTGAGGTGGTAAATCCGTTACTCGCGGTGAATCAAGAAAACAAGGGATTCAAACAGTAAGACTAACCGTGCTGCACTGTATAACAATGGTTAGTTTTCTGTCGATGAATGTATCCAAACAGTTGCTCGTCTGTCTAATAAAATACATACTATATTAAAACCTCTTTGGTGTTCCATGGTTTCTACGGAAATCGAGGGTAGTGCGGGTATTGACAGGCGACACAATGAACGCGGTCCGTAAAATTGGTTAAAATAACTGATTTCTCTGGATTAAAAAATTGTTGTAAACGTTTGGGATAATGCAAGTACACAAGCCAACAAAATATATAACAGTGTTCTAGAGGTTTTTGGATATTTTATTCTTAGATATTGTGTCTTTAAGAATCAAATATGATACGGTAGGCTCATGAAGGTGAATAAATGATGGCCGTGCTGGTGAATAGGTGAATTATACTATTTAACTTGTTTTTTTATTTTATTTGTTTTATTGCAAAATGCACAAGTTCTTCTTTTACAGCCCTTGTAAATGTGCATGATTTTTTTCATTTTATTTATGATATTTTGCCGTTAATATATAGGAAAGTCAAGGGAGGCAGTAACTATGGGACAAGATAGGGGGACATGACGCAGTCTGAACCCACATCACCACAACCAAGCAAATGCACTACCCACTGCGCCAAGGCTTCAACTTTACATGTGTTTTTCAGATCGTCGTTCTTCTTCATGACCCAGTTGGCATTGGCTCACTGACTGACATAGTGACGTTCTCCTGTAAAGTTTCCTGGAGTAATGCAGGAACATCCCTGAATACTCCCAACACCACACATCAAGCCCGGGAATGAGGCTCTTCAGCTGGAATGCGGTGTTTTGTTATTGTGGGACATTTTTCATATATACTGACAATTTAAACTTTTGTTTTGTCTCTTTTTGCTCCAGTCCTCCAATGGCTGTTTATATCCTCCAGGTGGTCTTGGAAGAAATTGAGATGGGAGTTAATGTTATTGTTGGAGACCAGTGATTATTCAGTAATGAAAGTCTCTCTTGTTCCTTAGTAGATTTATTAATTAGTGATGGAGATTTTGACTTGTCGAATGACACTTTCTGTAAGCCACCAGTAGGGGGAGAATGAATACTTACTGTATATAAGCCAGTGCCAGTCACGTCTGAAGACCATTGAAAGATTTGTTGAGTTTTTTTGTACTACTTGCTTTGAGGTTTTGGACTCTTGCAGTGATTTAACTTTGAAACCTCTCTGAGGAACCCTTACAATGGTGTTAAATTTACTCCATTTGTTTGCTTAACTACAGATTTATGGAGGTCAAAGTTGTTAGCGGTGGTTTTGTAACCAAGGTACATCCATAAGAGCGTCAACCCCCAAATGTCTTCTCATCAGAGATTTATGCATGCAAGAACATGCACTGCTATGAACCCATAAACATATTCCATGCGGTTTAATCATTTTTCAACCAAGACATTGAATGTTACGTCCATGTGTTCAATAAAGCAAGGCCATAAGGTGACGTATTTTACAGCGATTTTACCATGGGAAAGAGTCTGGAATCCCTTACTTTCCTTGGGTTTCTCTGTTTTTGGATGAAGGTCAGCCCATATTCTAGGTCAAATTTGTGCTACTTAGCAAAACGTTCTCTCACGATCTGATTTACCTTGTGTGAATTTGTCACGGTTGTAGCCGCGCATTAACATACATATGCAATGACGCATGGAGCTCTTCATGTTGGACAGATGATTCATGCTTATTTCTACTGTTTTTTGTCAACGCCTGGCTGGTTTAAATCCATTTCCCTCAGAGCCTCGGAGTAAATCTGCCGAACTTTCAGACTTACAGAGCGTGAAGAGAATTAATGTCAGAGAGAATTGAAACATAAAACTAATCCTGACAGCTATAGAGCAACGACACAATGGCGGATTCATTTTATCCTGCACAAAAGCCCACTCAAGCTGGAAATATGCTTTCTCTCGCTGTCTATTGGTCCAAGGCCTTGCATTGTCTATTACGCAGCAGTTGGACTTCATCTTCCACTAATATAACTGCTAAAAAAACATGAAACCGCTATTGCAACCCATTTTACTCTCTAAATATTTAATGAGAATAAAAATGTAGGGCCATCGGGAATGTGTGTTTTTGTACTAACCACTTTTAAAATGGTCGTTGACTTCGGGTAATATATAACTGCGTGAATAAACCAGCACTTTTACTCACACTATTTACTCATTAAGTCATGCAACTGAATCCATAAACTCTCACATATCATATCAAATTATCATCAGTAAATCCAAACCAAGAAAATGTTGAAAACCAAGCCATCAGACTCTTTGACAGATTGAAGTGTGCTAAGATGAGTTCACCAGCACAACATGGTATTTATAAAGCGTCCAGAAGTGCCACAGGTGTAATTAAGTAATCAACCAATCAGCTGCCATCTCTTCAAGTGGCAATCAACCAGCTATGACAACCAGCTTTATATGGGTAGATGCAGATGAATGCTAATGCAGAAACAGATGTCTAATGAGATGCTTTGGTCTAATTTTTCATATCTGAACAAAAAAATGTGAATCTTTTTATGTATTTGGCCATTCACTTACATGACAATTGTGTTTTTGGGGCCTGAAAATGCAAACTTTTGAAAACATTTTTAAAAATGATACCATTATCGCCTCAACTACAGAAACGTAGTGATGGGCAGACCAAGGCTTCGTGAAACACTGAAACAGTTGAAGCAAATGTGCCGTATTGTTTCGAAGCTTCAAAACTTTTGGACACCCATCTCCAGAACAGTGTAAATGCAACAAAAACCCAGGCCAAACATGCATAAAAACACCATTTACACATCTATTGCAACTGTTTTATTGAAAGTAAAATATTTCAATGCAATACGCTAATCATCTAATAAAATTAAATATTAAGTGTCTGTATGTTCTTTTATCAATTGTCAGGGCTTGTTTTGTTTGTTCCATGGATGGCTCAGCTGAACAGACAATAACAGCCAAAAAGAGACTATTAACTACTGTTAATGGTCTTCACACTCTTCATGTGTTCACAGAGATCATCGCCCTAGCGGTGAACCATTGATTCAAAGTGTTCGAAACAGTGATGTAACGAAACCTCGTTTACTGAAATCACGTGACTTTGGCAGTTTGATACGCGCTCTGAATCAATTGAGTCGAAACAGAAGATTTGTAAAGCTTCGACGCTTCATGAAGCAGTGTTTTGAAGTTGCCTTCACTACAAAAACGTGAATTTGAGAAAACAGTGATGTCCTGTGCATGTGTATTATGTGTTCAGTCTGTAGGCGCGTAGTTTAAAAAAAAATGCAAAATAACATTTTAATATGCACTTGAGGTTTTGACAGTACTAAATGTATTTTAAAGTCATTTTAAACCCACTTGCCTTCGTGGTTTCACATGCTGATACAGAGCAAGCTGCATTGTTGCCCTCTGCTACAATGACTTTTATTTTTTCACCATCCGTTAATGTGGGGATGTCCGGAAGGGATTACAAAAATGTGATTTCTTTGCATTTCTTCCATGCCCTCTGTCTCTGACTGCTATCTGTTTGTCTTTATCTGATTTTAGGGTCATCCTGGATCACTGAAGGTGCTGATTGAAGTGGACGGTGAGCAACTGCTACTTGCTTTACAGAAAAATGAGTAAGTCCTTCATTATTCGCTCTCTTTACCAAATACAAGGTACTGTGGTACAATGGTGGTTACAGAAGGTTTACATGGCACTACGGCAGCAGGAGTTTTCAATTTTATGCCACAGACTCCTAAATATAAGCAAAGAACTCCCATTATATAATTTAAAAGGCAGCCATATTTTTGTATGTATAAAGACAAAGAAAAATTATATTGTAAAATATATATATTTTTTTCTATTGCATTATTGTTTTTCTCTACTCCATAGTACTGTACTGTTTTTTTATGTATTTAGTTCTATGATTTATTATTTATTTGATTTATTTAAACTTTTTATTCATTAATTTATTTTAATATTTTTTATCATTTATTTTTCACATCTTTTACATTGTTTTCCTCTAATATTTTCAAGCACTTCTTCCAGACACCTTAAATAAATGGTATTATTTATTTTTACACCCACTTTCATCCTTATCTAAAAACCATTTCTGAGGTATAAATGTATCTGTATCTGGTGGTTCCTTTAGTCTGACAGAAGATATCTTTTGCCAATCTTTTGCATCTTAATTTTGTTTTGCCATTTTATAACTATATTTCTTACTAAATTACAGTTGTATTGTAGTAATTGTGGGGTTTTACCATAGTTTTGACTAAAAGGTTAAAAACATGCATGGGTGTTGCAGTTATATATTTGTATGAGGATACATTAAATATAAATAAAATATTGCAATTTAAATAAGACTATAGGCCAGATTTACTAACAGCTTGTGCCAGCACTAACCCTCTTGGCGTTAAAAAACTACTGTCAGGATTTACTAAAGACACGCAGTGATAAATTAGCGCTGAAAAGGCGTGGACGGGGTTATTTTTGTGACTAACCTTATTGCATATGCATTTGTAGGAGTTTCCCTTTGAGACACAAAATGTATTTATGAGAGTATTTAAATGAATCACGCAAGGTTTGTGCTCGTCAATTTACCGGTGTTTGCGCTATTATTTACCGCCCAGAAAAGCATGTCTTAAACCAGACACTTATGGGTAGATTGTGCTGGGCATTATGGAAATGATCCGGCTGTGTCTGTGTTCTTTAATTTGTGTGTCGTCAGTAGATCACGTGCACAGCTTTTCACTCCCATCTGCGTTTTTTTGGAATTCTGCTCTCACGCTAATTTGCCCTGTTTAATATCTGAACCTATGTGACCAGAGTTTGTGGACTCTCAGAATAAAATACTATTGAAGCTATAAGTTCAGTGTATATTTTGGTTAAGTATTTGAGTATAAAGCATTGTAGTATATCTCCGTGTGCCTTGTAAGAATCCATGTGTCCTGCTTTTAAAGGTTGAACCTGACACTCTAAGTCTGTATCTCTGAAGTGAAAGAGCAGCGTGGAGCGGTCAGTCAGGTCAGTGTAATGCCGCTTGTGTCAAACGAACCCTCGCTGGCTCTGTTTTTGAATGCAAATGAACATTCGCTCTGACAGATTCATGCTGAGAGCGACAAATTGCCACAACAGAGTCTAATTACTGAATCTACCGCAGAGGGAACTGCATACATGGACTCCCGTGTTGTGCAGCATATCATGCAGAAAGCCAGACAGGGATGTAGTTCCGAAGGGTAGATGAGCGGGTCACCGCGTGAGCTGTAACTCACCTCTGATTTTATTCAGGTTGACATTGATGTTCACGGGGAGAGTGATTGAGAACACGTCTCTGGTAACATGGGGTGTGTGTGAATATGAACCAGAGCGTGAAGAGGAGGAAAAAAAAAAATGTGCCGGATTTAAATTTGCAGGGGGTGAATTATACAGTGTAAGTGACCTTGAGGTTATAGACTTCTTCGAGACTGCATTCGCTGTGCTGCTAAATGTGGCCCAGATCTGGTTTTCCTTATCAGACTGTACACTAAAATTGCTTTTTCAGTTCTGAAAAAGTCAAATTTTGTTTCATTTGATGTAACCAGATCTATTTGTTCAGACATTGTCATCGCTATCTGTTATATCTAAATCTGTTGCCATATTAATGATGATTTTACAAGCTAACATCATGGAAGATGCAATCGGTTTTATGGGTAACATTTAAATGTTTTATGTTAAATACAGTATTATTTAAAGGTTTGATCATTTATTTGTTTAAAAATACTGTAAGAGCAGCAATTTTCTTTATTTTATTTGAATATACCGTATTATAAAATGTAATGTATTCCTGTGATCAAAGCTGTATTTTCAGCATCATTACTCCAGTCTTCAGTGTCACATGATCCTTCAGAAATCATTCTGATATGATGATTTGCAGCTCAAGTAATATTTCTGATTATTATCAATATTGATATTGATATTTTTGTGGAAACAGTGATCAATTTTTTAGGATGCTTTGATGAATAGAAAGTTTAAAAGAATAGCATTTATTTGAAATATGCGCGCGCGTGTGTGTGTGCACGCTTGTGTGTGTGTGCGCGCTTGTGTGTGTGCGTGCTTGTGTGTGTGTGTGAGCTTGTGTGTGTGTGCTTGTGTGTGTGCGCTTGTGCGTGTGTGTGTGTGCGTGTGTGTGTGTGTGTGCGCACTTGTGTGTGTGTGTGTGTGTGTGTGTGTGTGTGTGTGTGTGTGTGTGTGTGTGTGTGTGTGTGTGTGTGTGTGTGTGTGTGTGTGCGCTTCTGTGTGTGTGCACTTGTGTGTGTGTGTGCGTGTGGTTCAGGTAAACCCTACTTTATTGCAATATCCAAACTCCTTGTCCTTGTGGGGACATTTTTTGGTCCCCGTGAAGAAAACAGCTTATAAATCAAGTGATTGTAAAATGTAAAAATGCAGTAAGTTTTCTGTGAAGGGTAGGTTTAGGGTTAGGGGAGAGAATATACAGTTTGTACAGTATAAAAATCATTATGTCTATGGAATGTCCCCATAAAACATGGAAACCCAATGTGTGTGTGTCTGCAGAAAAATTGAAATAGAGCCTGTTTTCCCCAAAACTTCGACTTCAGTGTTATTGTGACTTTTGGCTGAGGTTGGAAGTGGTCAGACAGTGTTGTGTGGAAATGAAATCCAGCATGTGTAATACTGTATAAGGAAGAGAAAGCAAGAGATCTCGTGTGAGCCTCCTGCTCCAGTGAAGCTGATGAATTCCAGTTGTTGAAACTGGATGAAGCAGAGCGGAGTAGAAAAAACATTTGTCAAATGAAATTATCAAAATTGAAAGCTCATATTTATTTTTCTTCCTCTCTGATTCCAGTACAAGAAGTTGTGAGAGGTGCAAGCACGTTCATTTACAGGGTCACCGCGTTTATTTCTTTCATAAGCAGCAGTAATGAAGCACATGAAAAGACATTGTTTATGCATTGTCTATAAATGTATGATAGCAATATAACAGTTGACACACTGAAGCAGCTCAATGTATGTATTCTGTAGGAAACACTAGCGTCACGCGAGTCCTGTGATGAGTTAGAGAGACTCAATAGAATATGATATTTAAAGGTCATACTAATGTATATTTGACAGACGACATGTAAAGGTGAATTAAATAGTCACAAATGTCTGAATGAGCCCCTCAATCTTAGTTCATCTAGATAAGAACATGAATTCAATTTATTCTTCATTTTATTCAAAGCCCCTAATTAAGTTGTAAAAGTAAATGTAATTTCTATGAATAACATGAACTGGAAATGAAGTAAAAATGGGATCTTATCCTCTTTAAAGAACAGAACAAAGGATATTACTCATCTGCCTAGTCAAATGCAAAAGTATAATTTGTGTGCCCAGTGGGACGGCATCACTCCTGTAGTTTCTGAGGTTATAGGGCATATTGAATTGTAGGGTGTTTATGAAATTATGATGTTGCACTAACTATGACCCTATTAGGGCTGAAATGATGCACATTAATATACCGAACATTCTAATGCAATAAACAATCAGATTCTAACAATCATTTTTTATATATATCTTTCCAATAATCAGTGACGTTGAATGTGTGAAATGCATTGACGTGTCACACCGTGTCCTAAGATAAGATAAGACTGCAGCAACAAGCAATTTGTCTGTCCACACCAGATGTGACACAACTACGAGACATAACCACAGCCAATCAGAAGAGCGTGTGTAAGGGATCAATTTTCCGCCTAAAGTATTGCAGTCACGGATCAAATAATAATAAGTGTGAATCAAGTGAACATTTTGTCAAGTTGATGTGTTAGAATCAAAATTTAAAAAACACCATGAAAATTATATTTCACCAATCTTAAAGTTGTGTTTATGTGTTCTTAACTATAGTTTTCCTTGGTTTTATTACTCTGGATTTTGTGCACATTTTTTTGTACGCTGTTTTTCTCTTCGCTCTTCTTTCCACATTCTGCGCTTGTTTTTCCAAATGTTGCAGTTCGAGTTTCATGTAAATTAGGGCGGGCTTATGCGTCACCATTGGTCCACTAGTTGTAGATTGACAGCTCTTCCTCTAGCCAATCAATCGAAGAGGGGAGAATGTGCAAAAATTATTTTTTTATCCGCTACCGCAATACTTTAGGCGGAAAATTGGTCCCCTATGTGTGGGCGAAGTCTTTCAAGTCTTTGAAGCAACAAAATGGACAAGTACATAATTAAATGAAAATATTAAACCATTTTAACATTATTAAAAATGTATAGTAAGTGACTGAAACAGTCATAGAATACTCTTGAATTATATTACATTATACACTCACCTAAAGGATTATTAGGAACACCATACTAATACTGTGTTTGACCCCCTTTCGCCTTCAGAACTGCCTTAATTCTACGTGGCATTGATTCAACAAGGTGCTGAAAGCATTCTTTAGAAATGTTGGCCCATATTGATAGGATAGCATCTTGCAGTTGATGGAGATTTGTGGGATGCACATCCAGGGCACGAAGCTCCCATTCCACCAAATCCCAAAGATGCTCTATTGGGTTGAGCTCTGGTGACTGTGCGGGCCATTTTAGTACAGTGAACTCATTGTCATGTTCAAGAAACCAATTTGAAATGATTCCAGCTTTGTGACATGGTGCATTATCCTGCTGGAAGTAGCCATCAGAGAATGGGTACATGGTGGTCATAAAGGGATGGACATGGTCAGAAACAATGCTCAGGTAGGCCGTGGCATTTAAACGATGCCCAATTGGCAATAAGGGGCCTAAAGTGTGCCAAGAAAACATCCCCCACACCATTACACCACCACCACCAGCCTGCACAGTGGCAACAAGGCATGATGGATCCATGTTCTCATTCTGTTTATGCCAAATTCTGACTCTACCATCTGAATGTCTCAACAGATATCGAGACTGATCAGACCAGGCAACATTTTTCCAGTCTTCAACTGTCCAATTTTGGTGAGCTTGTGCAAATTGTAGCCTCTTTTTCCTATTTGTAGTGGAGATGAGTGGTACCCGGTGGGGTCTTCTGCTGTTGTAGCCCATCCGCCTCAAGGTTGTGCGTGTTGTGGCTTCACAAATGCTTTGCTGCATACCTCGGTTGTAACGAGTGGTTATTTCAGTCAAAGTTGCTCTTCCATCAGCTTGAATCAGTCGGCCCATTCTCCTCTGACCTCTAGCATCAACAAGGCATTTTCGCCCACAGGACTGCCGCATACTGGATGTTTTTCCCTTTTCACACCATGCTTTGTAAACCCTAGAAATGGTTGTGCGTGAAAATCCCAGTAACTGAGCAGATTGTGAAATACTCAGACCGGCCTGTCTGGCACCAACAACCATGCCACGCTCAAAATTGCTTAAATCACCTTTCTTTCCCATTCTGACATTCAGTTTGGAGTTCAGGAGATTGTCTTGACCAGGACCACACCCCTAAATGCATTGAAGCAACTGCCATGTGATTGGTTGATTAGATAATTGCATTAATGAAAAATTGAACAGGTGTTCCTAATAATCCTTTAGGTGAGTGTATTTATTGAGTTGGCCTGTGCTTTTTATGTTTCACGCTTCAGAAATGTGACGTAATTTCCGATAAGGCAGCATAGTAAGCATCAGTGCTGGTTTTTGTGGTGCATTGTGGGATTTTTTTTTTTTGAGAGCGAATGTCCCAGTGCACTGGAAGGATTTTACGATTGAGACAGCCCTTAAAATGTCAGACTTCCTGAGTTCCCTGATCAGTGCCCTGAGGAATAATATGCATTTCTAAAATAGAACCGTTGTGTATCGTCGTCTCGGCTGGTTAGGGCAAAAACTTGACTTTTATGGTGTGTTGCAGCATCGCATCTGGTTAGGACATGTGTCACTGTATATGAAAATGGGCTGAAAAGGTTTATCATATTGTGTGCATTTGCTTATCTAAAGTAATTAAAAATGCAACAGACTTAGAATATCAGCTGCGCATGCGCATTACAAGTATAGCAGTTGGATTTAATATATAGTTTGAGCTCAGTTGTTAATTTGAACCTTTAATATCATACTAATGTACGCAGTTCTGAGAAAAAAAGGGAGAATTGTGAGACGTTGCAATTACCCTTTTTTAAAAAAAAAAAAAAATTATTCCATGGCAGAAACATATAAATGTCTTTTATTGCTTGACACTTTGTTTTTACATTGGGAATTTGTTTTTGTAAAGTATTTATTCTTATGAGAAAAAGTTTGAATAAAACATTGAAAAATGAATGGCAGTAATAATCGTTAGTGTCAGCCCTATGTTATTTTATTAAGATGTTATGTATATTATTGTGCATTAGCAGGTTATTCAGTGCATTAGAGTGTGATGGAGTTTTAGTTTGTTGGGTTGTACATCATGTTAATTAGACATCTTTAATGAATTTAAGCAAAACAAAAGCCTGCTATTCTCAGGACGAGAGGAAGTGATTTTTGGACTGTTCCCATGGTAACACGGGGGGCGTGTGAGATATAGACACAGGGAGACAACCTCTGCAAAAAGCATCTCATGAGCGCTGGAGACATGTTATTATCAGAGACATGACCTCTCTATGTGCCAGACCGGAGAACAAGGGCCGCACAACACCTTCTCACATTATCATGAAGCGATAAAGCTGAGCGGATGATGAATATGGACTCGTGGAAAGTGTTTCAGACGGAACACAGAGGCTGATCCACAGGAACATTAGAAGGGAAGATAAGATTCGGCTCTGTTGGAAACACACACACACACACACACACACACACACACACACACACACACACACACACACACACACACACACACACACACCCAAATGAAACTTAATCATAGACTAAGCAAACTGAATCCCTATTGTGTGTGAAAGAGTTTCTTGTTTTTACATTCATTTAGGCCAGTGGTTCTGAATTTATTTATCTTTAGGACACATTGGCAACCCAACACCATACCAAAATGTAAAAAAAATATAGCAACATTGGATATTTTTGTACAGTTTTTTTATGTAGCTAGATGGATGGATGGATGGACGGACGGACGGACGGATAGACAGACAAATAGATGGATGGATGGATAGATAGATGATGAATGGATGGATAGATGGACAGATGGATGGATGGATGGATGGATGGATGGATGGATGGATGGATGGATGGATGGATGGATGGACAGATAGACGGATGGATGGACAACGGATGGACAGACAGATAGATTTTATTAACTAACATTAACAAAGATGAACGAATACTGTAACAAATGTATTGCTCATTGTTTGTTCATGTTAGTTAATACATTAACTAATGTTAACAACTGAGAACTTATTGTAAAGTTGTACTAAATTAGCCTATGTAAAAAATGTATTTATTCATACTTCATTACAGTAAAAAGTGATGTGATTTTGGTAACTCGGTCCTTTACACCCCTACCAGGGTTTGGAGATGCAGGACATGAATACAGTTCTTCATTAGTGCAGATGAAGAAACAAGACTTTCAAGTGCTGAGTTGTATGAGTGTTTCAGATGCCCTTATCCAGAGCTCCAATTATCTGGCAGCTTACAGCGGTCGTTAATGAAGGAAACCGGCTGCTTGACATTCCACATTAATTAGAGGGGTCCGAAAACCCAGAAAACATCTCATAAACCCCCGGGATGCAGATCGAGAAGGTGTTTGTAGCAGCCTTCAGTCTCTAAGCATCATTTTCTTTTGTATGGATGACACACACACACACACACACACACACACACACACACACACACACACACACACACACACACACACACACTCATCTGTCATTCTCTTTTATCACTCATGCCTCATTGTGCTGCTCTCTCGTCTCACCAGCTCTGCGCTTGTTTCTTCCACAGATGCATCTCCGCCTCTTCCTTCAAGTGCCTACCTAATGATTCTTTTATCAATGCACGATTTCGGGCAGAATGTCATATTGTGGTTATTTTGATTAGTATTACATGATGAACATTCAGCATTTGACATAGCTGCAGCTCAGATATCAAGGCTAAAATCTCATGAGATTACATCGAAACAACAACGGAACAATTAGCAAAAAACGTTGTTGTCTCAGAAAGGGATTTAGTGCAGTGACCCAGTTCATTGACCCAGAATCAGGTCTCTTTTGTTGTCCATTTGTCCAGTTGTGATAGAATCTCAGTTCACTTTTTATTTGACACAGATATTTTTTGGAAGCTTGTCAACATGAATCAGGTCCTGTCCGCTCCTCTCCTCTCTGTTCATCACATTACACGTCCAGTTATTTTAAAGCTATTTTCCAGATGAGACCGTATGTCTCTGCGGATGGACTGCTATAAGCATCTTTCAGTCTGTGCAGCAGAACGGGTTTCCCCAAATGGGTTTGTGAGATTATGATAGAAATGGTTTTTCAGAATTAACCCTCATCCTTCCCTTTCAACCTGTAACAAATCCTTCCCTCAAGGGTCAAAATGACCCGAAGCCCTAAAATTATATTTATTAATTTTTTGTCCAGAAAGCTTATATCATTTCATTTTTATAAAAAAAAAAATGTTCTATTATAATGCAATTTTTTTGGGGAGATTTTTTTTGTATAATTTTTTTTATATACCTTTAAATGACTAGATTTTATCAATACATAATACAATTTAAGTTCAAACTTAACTTAAAGTTAGTCATAAAGTTTAACTTAAATTCAACATAACTCCAATACATGCAATAACCAGCTCAAAATGTCTCACATTGGGCTAATTTGGGTGTCTCTGCGGACCTCTTGTGGAAAAAAAACCCAAACATGATATTTCATGACTTGCCACTATATAGCGCTATATGGAGCAAATGAGCTGTTCCACTGGGTCCTAAAGTTAGAACTTTTTTAACGATCTGAGCGTATGGTCTGAAGCACATGGTGCAGTTGCATTTGGGGCGTGTCCCAATCCACTTTTGCTAGTTTAACGACGGAAAAAATGGTCGGCGTGCCAGGCAAAAGGGTTGTCCCTAGTCTCTTAATGGGTCATGGATGTGTTTTGGGTGTAATGTGCAATAAACCAATCAGAGTCTCATCTCCCATTCCCTTTAAAAGCCAGTTGCACTTGCACCATGGTGGATTCGCTATTTGCATGCCAGAATTTGTGAGCAGAAAGACTGAACGCTTCTCCAGAGAGGAATCCTTTTATTTTTAATATTTAAACATGTTTGTGTGCTGCTGCACATTCCTGTGTGTCTAATAAGCAGAGCATACACGTGTTATGCACCCGCCTATAGAGTGGTGCAGGCATGACATCACTTTGTAAGCCAAAATGCAGAAGCGAGTTAGCATTTTAGCACTAGTGGTTCCCTCGTCCTGAAGTCGATGGGTTTTTTCAACGGGGTTCTGGTTAAATGGCTGAAATAAGGTCTGTGGTGAACACAAACTCAAGACACTTTCACGCTTTATTCTAGGACATAAAATACATCAGGATTACCACTCTTTTTTTGTTTAGTTTTTTTGATACAATTTTAGTTTAAGATTGTCTATGTGTACTGAAGCATTCCTCGCATTCCATTTATTCGTAAGGGGGTCAAATTGACCCGCAAGGGAAGGATTTGTAACTTTTTTTTTTTTTATTACAACCAATAAACTCCTCGAATCCAGTCAATTTTTTTGTGTATTCATGGTTCGAGTGTGACAAAAGTCCTAAGGCCCAATTAAAAAAATAAAAATATAAAAATGAGTTTTGGGTCAAAATGACCTGAGGGAAGGATCGGTATTTACTCACCCTCATGTCATTCCAAACCTGTATGACTTTTTTGAAGTATGTTGACTGTTCTTTTCATAAAACAACAGCATGCAGTGACCAAAGTCCAAGAAAGACTGAGAAGCAGCATTAAGTGACTTTAAAAGTATTTTGAAGAGCTACGATTTGCATGAGGAACAGATTGTGATTTCATAAATATGCAGATCCATGGTCAAAAACGAATCGAAAATGCCCCAGATATTAATGTTATAATGTTTTATTTTTAAATGTACATGCATTATTTACAGCTACCTCTGTATTTGATTTAAAAATAACAGCCGTAGTTGTTGCAAGTTAATTGATGTGGTGTGTATCTTTAAGTTGTATTTTTCTTCTTTTACTTAGTGCTAAATGTGTTACAGATGTGCAGAATTGTTCTTTTGATAACAGATTTTAATTTTAAAAGCATTAAATTACACTTACAGAATGGCATTCAGGCATTACTCATGTCAGATGGCCGTTATACCGTTTTCATTAACATTTCTCCATATTTTATGTTCTGTAAAGTGACTTCATGTTTTTAACTGAGTTCTTTGTCCTTATATGGTGGACGTATGAACCAGAGGAATCAAAAGATGGATTTTTGAGTTGAAATGGAGCCATTTGCATTGTTCCGTATAATGAGTCGACAGGGTAATAGAGAGAAACATCAGCTCTGTTTCAAAACCTAGTGAACTGCTAATATGTTTGAAGAGAGTGAATGAATTCATAAAATGCCCATAAATAGGTCTTATCGGTCAAGAAATTGTAGTTTGTAGTAAAAATACATGTGACTTATGTTAAACCCTGTTTGTTCTTCTTGATGATCAAACTATACTTATGTTCCATGTCTACAGCAAAAAGCAAGACTTTGTGAATAAGGACTTAAATTTGGGTCTGTTCCTCACACAAAGATGTTGAATGACTTCAGAAGAGACATACAGTGAAATATAGTGCATATATACACCAGTGGAGTCAAATGGACCTCATTAATGATGCTTTTTGGGGGGGGTTGGTCTTTTTTTATTATATGGAAATGAGCAAGATATACTTCAAAAATGAATGTTGTGTGCTCCACAGAGGAAAGAAAATAATGCGGGTTTGGAATGACATTAGTGTGAGAAAATAAAGAAAATATTTCATTTGGGTGTAAATTATTCTCTGTAAATGTACAGCAAATGCTTGACATGTTTCAGTTAGTTGTCTAATAAACCTGGCATTGCATATTACAAATATTGCTTTTGTTCCTTGGATAAAAGCTTCTGCTAAATGCATGAATGTTCCTTCGTGCACTAAAACGCTTTCAAGTAAATCTGATTTTGTGTCTGCTTTTATTTGCTTTTGTCTTTTATAGACTGTCTGTTTATTTGTGGAAGTCTTTGAATGTGCGCTTTTGTCTTTTTCCTCACTTGTTCATCCCACATCCTGTCTTCGCTCTGACATGCAGCTTGACCTCAGTCGGAGCATCCTGTCGCTCAGCAGAGTTTCTTGACCTCTGACCTCCGCGCAGCAGTCCATGCGCTCCATCAGTCTGACAGCCTGTGCTGAATAAGCGTTTGAAAGAGTTTTGGGTTGGTCTGGAGAGGGGGTGGCGTTATCCTGTGTAGATTACTAAAAAACACCAAGCAAACAAAATCTCTTGCTTCCGCCCTATTTGACCAGCAGATCCCGTTTGCCCAAGAGCCCTGAAGATCTGCTGAGGAAATTGAACCAGTGATTTTCCTTTTGTTTCGGTAATTTCAGGAGGTTTGGTGCTCTCGAGTAGCGTTTCCACCACTCACGCTCTTTAAAGCACAATAAAAGAGGAGCAGGGACTTGTGGGAGCTCTTTCCCTCGCTCTCATGCAGAAAGCAGATGTTCTGCTCGAATCGCAGCAGTCGTGTGGTGTTGAGCACGAGTCTGGGGTTTGGCTTCAGACAGCCAAGTGTGAGTTCCCTACAGGGACGCCGATGAAAGCTGAACATACTGAGAGGAAGTGTTGGATGTGTGTAGCTGGGAAACACAGGGAGTGTTTGTGAGAGATCACTGAGACTGGAGGAAATGAAATGGTTCTGAAACACGTGGAGAGATGATGTATTGTTAGAATTTAATGAGGATTTTACATTGGGGTTAAACACAGATAATGTTTTTACAGAAGCTTTAAAAGGTATTTTTATAATATAATATAGTATAATATAATATAGTCAAATATTATTTTGTTCACATAATATTTTATCATTTTTACAATAATACAATACTTCGTATTATACAATGATATATTTAGAATTAAACAATTATTTGTATTACATTAGTATATAATATAATATAATATAATATAATGATATATACCGATCAGGCATGACATGACCACCTTCCTAATATTGTGTTGGTCCCTCTTTTGCTGCCAAAACAACCCTGATCCGTCGAGGCATGGACTCCACTAGACCCCTGAAGGTGTGCTGTGGTATCTGGCACCAAGATGTTAGCAGCAGATCCTTTAAGTCCTGTACGTTGGGAGATGGTGCCCATCCCACAGATGCTCGATTGAATTGCGATCTGGGGAATTTGGAGGCCAAGTCAACACCTCAAACTCGTTGTGCTCCTCAAACCATTCCTGAACCATTTGTGCTTTGTGTCAGGAGCATTATCCTGCTGGAAGAGCCACAGCCACCAGGGAATACCTTTTCCATGAAAGGGTGGACATGGTCTGCAACAATGCTTAGGTAGGTGGTACGTGTCAAAGTAACATCCACATGGATGGCAGGACCCAAGGTTTCCAAGCATCACACTGCCTCCGCCGGCTTGCCTTCTTCCCATATGCATGGACTCCACTAGAATGTAACATCTTTTGTTTGTCCGAAACATGGCTCACGCCCGCGGTCCCGGGCACAGCTGTGACGCCGTCAGAGAACTTCTCTGTTTTTCGGATGGACAGAACAGCCAAGGCCGGTAAATCCAAAGGCGGTGGAGTATGCTTCATGATCAACAAGAAATGGTGCGATCCCAGGAACATCACCATTCTCTCGCGGTCCTGCTCGCCTCATCTGGAACATTTAACAATCATTTGCCGCCCATTCTATCTGCCGAGGGAGTTTTCTGCGGTCGTCGCGACCGCTGTTTACATTCCACCACAGGCAGACACAGCGCTGGCTTTATCTGGCCTTCATGATGTTGCCAGCGGCGTCATAAACAAACACCCTGACGCGGTGTTCATCGTCGCGGGCGATTTTAACAAAGCAAACCTAAAGAAAGTCTTGCCAAACTTCCACCAGCACGTCTCCTGTCCTACACAAGGAGCAAACACACTGGATCATTGCTACTCTCCGTTTAAGAACGCCTATAAAATGCGGTCACTTCAAGCTTTCGGCAAATCGGATCACGCCGCCATTTTCCTCACACCTGAATACAAACAAAGGCTCGTTCAGGAACCCCCGGTGAGGCAGGAAGTTAAGCGCTGGTCACCCCACCGAGCGAGTTCAGCTGACGTTAGCCAGTTCACGGATGTGGTGCTTTGCTTCATCAACATGCTTACAGAGCAAGCCACGCAAACAATAACAATAACGTCCTTCTTAAATCAGAAACCGTGGGTGAACAATTCAATCCGCGTTGCAGTGAACACACACACTGCCGCATACAACGCCGGTCTCCTATCGGGGAACATGACTGAATACAGATCGTCCTGCTATGCTCTGCGGCGTGCAGTTAAAGCCGCAAAGCTCCGTTATAAGGATCGAGTGGAGTCTCATTTCCAACTCAACGACTCGCGGCGTGTATGGCAAGGTCTGAGGTCCATCTGCTCTTTTGGATCTAAGTCCTCTGCATAGGTGAGCGCTGATCCGTCGCTTGTGAATGAGTTAAACTCTTTCTACGCTCGCTTTGACTGTAATCGCGGCAACGCGACTCTGCCAAGTGGCGCGTCAGAATCCTCTGTCTCGGAGGATGAAGTTCGGAGGGCACTCAAGCATGTGGACGTCAGGAAAGCTGCTGGGCCGTATGGTATTTCAGGCTGTGTTCTGCGGTCCTGTGCTGATCAGCTCGCCGGGTTGTTTACATCTATCTTTAATGAGTCCCTCGCTACATCTGTGGTCCCCACCTCCTTCAAAAAATCCACCATCATCCCTGTCCCTAAGAACAGTAAACCCTCTTGCCTAAATGACTATCGTCCAGTGGCTCTCACGTCTATAGTCATGAAGGTCTTTGAGAGACTCATTAAAAACACCATTTGCTCCTTCATTCCTGACACTTTGGACCCTCTTCAGTTTGCCTATCGTCCCAATAGATCGACTGAAGATGCCATCTCTCATGTCCTCCACTCCTCCCTCACTCACATCGACAGCAAAAGTGGGAACCACGTAAGGCTGCTATTTATTGACTATAGCTCAGCCTTTAACACCATAGTTCCCATTAAGCTAACCGCCAAACTCCTGGATCTCGGCCTGAATCCTTCTCTCTGCCACTGGATTGAGGACTTCCTCACTGGCAGACCTCAGGTGGTGAGAATAGGCCAGTCCACCTCCTCCTCCATCACCCTGAGTGTGGGAGCTCCACAGGGCTGTGTCCTGAGTCCCCTGCTCTACTCTCTCTACACGCATAACTGTTTGTCCACACACAGCTCCACCTCTATCATCAAATTTGCTGATGATACTGTTGTCCTGGGCCTCATTTCCAACAACAATGAGACGGCATACTTGGACGAGGTGGAGCATCTAACATCATGGTGCCAGGACAACTGTCTCTCTCTGAATGTTGGCAAGACCAAAGAAATGATTGTGGACTTCAGGAAGAGACAGCAATGGACATACTCCCCCCTCATGATCAGCGGGTCACCAGTAGAGAGAGTGAGCAGCTTCAAGTACCTGGGTGTAAACATCTCCGAGGACCTGACCTGGACTGCTCACATTCAGACACAGGTGAAAAAAGCCAGGCAAAAACTGTACCACCTGTGCCAGCTGAGGAAATTCAGGGTTTCAGCAGCCATCCTGAAAACTTTCTATTTAGGGGCGATAGAAAGTGTATTAACTCAGTGCATCACAGCGTGGTATGGGAACAGCACCAGTCATGACTGCAAAGGCCTGCAAAGAGTTGTGCGCTTATCCGAGTGTATCTCAGGGTCAGCTCTCCCGTCTCTGCAGGACGTCTACACCAAACGCTGCAAAGGTAGAGCTACTAAGATCATCAAGGACTCTAATCACCCTGCAAACCCTCATTTCACGCTGCTGCCATCTGGTAAAGCGCTCAAGCCTGATGGCCAAAACTGAGAGACTCAGGAGGAGCTTCTTCCCCCAGGCCATCAGACTCCTGAACTCAGTCACTTAACGTCACGTGACTTCACTTCAGGATAAACATCGATACACTGACATTGCACTGCACTTTCTGTTCTCGTTGTTACTGTGTAACAACCTGTTATAAACCTGTTTGCACATTATACTTCTTTGTACATTTGTTAACCACATATTTATAAGTCTACAGTTTACTCACTGCACAGTTTACTCCACTTATTTTATTCCACTTCTTTATTTTTATTTTTACTTTTTCTTCTACTTGACTTGATTATTTATAATTCTATATATATATATATATATATATATATATATATATATATATATATATATATATATATATATATTAGTACTTTTTATCCTATTTCTATTATAATTTCCTCCTTGTGTTTTTAACTGTGAATTTGCACTGTCCATGGAGCGGACCTGTTTACATTTCACTGCCGGTTGTATATTCTGTATATAACTGTGTATGTGACAAATAAAACTCTTGAATCTTGAATCTCTTGAATCTTGAATATGCATCCTGGAGCCATGTGTTCCCCAGCGACGCACACACGGGGAGCATGGGCACCCTGACTGGTCTGCGGCTGTGCAGACCCATACACAACAAACTGCGATGCACTGTGTATTCTGATCCAGTCATTGTCATGATAAACAGGCGGACGCGGACGTAAGTGAATCCAGATATGTTTATTAGTAGCAAACCACTGAAGAGGCACGGAAGGGACTGAAGAGGGACAGAAAAGGGCTTAACTGCAGCGGAGATCCAGGTGGTGTTGTCCAGGTGGGAGAAAGCGATCACGGAGATAATACTTGAACGCAGGCAGGACGGAATAGGAACCACAAGCGTGGGAGTCGGGTTGTCTGAGACGAGACCGGACAGTGAGTGCAGGCTGAGGGCAACATTTAAGGGTGTTGGTGATTAGTGACAGGTGTTTCAGAACTCGGGTGATTGGGACCGTGTGGGAGGAGTGATTGAGTCTGGTGTGAGGACATGGTGGGATCTGTGACAGTACCCTCTCCACGGGCAGCTCGGAGGACCGCGCGGACGACGACGGGGCGGCCTCGACCTCGGTGCAGGACGAGAGGGATTGTTGGCGTGGAATTCCCGTAGAAGGTCTGGGTCTAGGATATCGTCGCGGTTGACCCATGAATGCTCTTCAGGGCCAAACCCTTCCCAGTCCACTAGATACTGTAGTGTGCCGGCCCGTCGTCGAGAGTCCAAGATAGAAGCAACTTTGTAGATGTCCTGGTCCGCCGGGTCCATGGGAGGAGGAGGAGGTACGGCCTCAGCACCAGCCTCTGTGGAAGAAGGAAGAAGAGGTTTAGTGAAGGGCTTGAGAAGGGAAACGTGGAATGTTGGTGCAATTCTGTAGTGTGAAGGTAGTTGTAACCGGTATGTGACCTCATTAATCTGCCTCACCACCTTGAAAGGGCCTATAAAGCGGGGACTCAGCTTGCGACTGGGCAGCCGTAGGCGAATGTCCTCGTCGACAACCAAACGAGTTGGCCGGGATGGTATTGAGGTGCCTGGCGACGCCGGGCGGTCGGCTTGAGTCTTCTGCCTACGGACTGCCCTTTGCAGATGGACGTGAGCTGAGTTCCATACCCTCTCGCTCTCCTGGAACCAGTGATGGACCGATGGCACTTCCGTGGGCTTGCCTGACCAAGGGAACAACGGGGGCTGAAAACCTAGCAGACACTGAAAAGGTGTGAGGTGTGTGGAATCCTGCCGGAGTGAGTTTTGAGCGTATTCTGCCCACGGAAGGAACCGGTTCCAGGTGTTCTGTTGGTGGCTACAATAGGACCTCAGATATCTCCCGATTTCCTGGATCTTTCGTTCCGTCTGGCCGTTGGTCTGGGGATGGTAACCAGAACTAAGACTCACGGAGACTCCCAGAAGGCGGAAGAAGGCTTTCCAAACCGGGAAATGAACTGGGGCCCCGGTCGGAAATGATGTCTTCGGGAGGCCAAAGTGACGGAAGACTTGGTGGAACAGGGTCTCCGCCGTTTCCAGAGCCGTGGGCAACCCTTTGAGAGGGATCAATTTGCAGGTCTTCGAGAACCGGTCAACAACCACGAGGATGCAGGTATGCCCTTCAGATGGAGGCAGATCCGACAAGAAATCCACCGCAATGTGGGACCAGGGCCGGCGAGGGATGGGTAGTGGCTGTAGCTTGCCTTCTGGGAGGTGGCGTGGAGTCTTGGAAGTGGCACAGACGGAACAGCCTTTGATGTAGCGGGAGACATCACGGTCCATCCTGGGCCACCAGTAGCGGCCTCGTGAGGGGAGCGAGAGGGTCCGCTGGCTGCCTGGATGTCCAGAGCCTGGAGAGGTGTGGACTTGTTCCAAGAGGGGCAGACGGAGTCGAGATGGTACATAGACCTGCCCCTCAGGAGCCCCCGGCGGAGCCGGTTCCTCGCGAGTTGCTTCAGCAATCTGATGATCCAGGGCCCATTGGATGGGGCTCACAATCAAGGCTGGAGGGAGCACGGGTTCTGGAGGTTGTGGATCATGGTCAGGGAGAATTGTCGAGAGAGAGCGCCGGCCTTCTGGTTCTTGTCGCCTGGTCTGTAGGTCACTGTGAAATTGAATCGGGTAAAGAAGAGTGCCCAACGAGCTTGACGTGGGTTTAGCCTTTCGTGCTTCCCGTAGGTACTGCAGGTTTTGATGGTCTGTTATCACCTGGAATGGGTGAACTGCCCCCTCCAGCCAATGCCTCCACTCTTCTAAGGCCAGCTTGATGGCCAGCAACTCGCGGTTTTCGATGTCATAGTTCCGCTCCACCGGGGACAACTTTTTGGAAAAGTAGGCACATGGATGGAGTTTGGGAGGCTCACCCTGCCGCTGGGACAGCACGGCTCCTACCCGGTACAAGATGCATCCACCTCGACGACGAAGGGCAACTGGGGATCCGGATGGCTGAGGGTAGGAGCCGTACAGAAGGAATGCTTGAGGGTCTGGAAAGCTTGGTTGGCTTCTGGTGTCCAGGACAGAGACTTGGGCCCGTTTCGTAGCAGAGATGTCAATGGTGCGCTGATGACACTGAAATTTCGTATAAACCGGCGATAGAAGTTGGCAAATCCTAAGAAGCGTTGAAGTTCTTTGATGGAGGTGGGTTTGGGCCAGTTCCGCATCACGCGCTCACCTTCCCCTGGTCCATCTTGACGCCGCTCTGGGTGATGATATAACCGAGGAACTGGATGCTGCTGCGGAGGAACTCGCATTTCTCCAGCTTCAGGAAGAGGTGGTATTGGCGGAGCTTGGTCAGGACCTGTTTGACGTGTTGATGGTGTTCAGTGATGTTCTTTGAATAGACAAGAATGTCATCCAGGTACACGATGACGTAAGACGTTGAGGAATTCTCTGAAGATCTCGTTCATGAAACCTTGGAATACTGCAGGAGCATTTGCCAGACCGAATGGCATGACGAGGTATTCGTAGTGTCCTGAGGGTGTAATGAACGCTGTTTTCCACTCATCTCCTCTTCTGATCCGGATTAGATTGTAGGCGCTGCGTGAGATCTAGTTTAGTGAAAATACGAGCCCCCCGCAGCTGCTCCAGAGCGGCGGGGACCAGGGGCAGTGGATACCGGAATTTGACCGTGAGCGTGTTCAGGTGTCGGTAATCGATACAGGGCCTCAAGCCTCCGTCCTTCTTGCCCACGAAGAAGAAGCTTGAAGCGGCAGGGGAAGTAGATGGGCGAATGAACTTTTGTTGAAGAGCCTCCTTGATATATTCATCCATGGCCTGTTGCTCCGGGATGGACAGGGCGTAGATTCGTCCACGAGGGAAGGTGGCCCCAGGCAGCAGGTCGATGGCACAGTCCCATGGCCGGTGAGGTGGAAGTTCCGTGGCCCGTTGTTTACTAAACACGTCCTGGAACGCCCGGTATTCGGCAGGGATCTCAGGAGGCGACGAAGAATTCTGTGGGCTCTCAATGGATGTGGAAGCGAGCGGGAGTTGGGTGATTCTGTCGGAGGTCTCAGCGGGTTGGGACTTCCTGACGATGGTTGAAAGACAGTTTGTTAAGCAGAAAGAGCTCCATTTTAACACTTCACCTGAGTCCCAGCAGATCATCGGGAATGTTTGGACATCCACGGGCGCCCCAGGACGATGTCCGTAGTGGCTCCTTCCAGCACCAGAAAAGTAAGTTCCTCTAGGTGGAGCCAGCCGATTTGGAGCTGAATAGGGAGGAGACGTACCGAATGCATCCATGGCCCAGGGTTTTCCTAGGATGTTATGGGCTCGGAAGGGACGGTCAAGGCGGGTCTTGCGGGCTTTCAGTCTGTTAAGTAGGTTGGTGGATATGAAATTCCCCGCCGAGCCAGAATCCATCAACGCCGAGGCTGAAACGGAGAGGTCATTGACAGTGACTAGAACCTTCGTTAGGGACATCTTGTGGATCACCGGCATAGTGTGAATCGTACTCACCCCTGGGCGTGGTGGTCGGGTCGGACACTGGATGCGGGTATGACCCTCACCACCACAGTACAAACATAGGTGCAAGCGAATACGTCTCTCCCTCTCTGCAGGTGTTAGTCGGTAGTGGTCCAGCTGCATAGGTTCTGGTGCTGGAGGATCTGGCGCCCTTGGTGGAGACGGAACGTGTAATGCAGGGGTTTCTCTAGAACAGGTGGAGAGGTTTTGTGCTATTAGGATGGATCTCTGAATAAACCTTTCCAAACCATAACTGTCATCATAGATGGAGAGGTGAACACGGATCCGGGGTCAAGCTCTGGCGATGTAGACTGCCAGTAGGGCCGTCTCATTCCAGCCGCTTGACGCTGCGAGGGTGCGGAACTGCAGAGAGTAATCTTGGATAGACTGGTGGCCTTGTCGTAAACTGAGAAGTTGGTCGTTAGTGGAGATTGTGTCAGTAGCGTAACCGAACACATCCTTGAAGTGACTGATGAATGCCGTTAGTGATTGCGTGACAGGGCTGTTGGAGTCCCAGATAGCGCGCGCCCACTGAAGCGCGCGGCCGTTAAGTAGAGAGATGATAAAAGCGATCTTGGCTCGTTCGGTCTCAAACTGACGTGCATTAATCTCGAAATATAACTGACACTGCAAAAGAAACCCGCTGCATTCTTCCGCCTTACCACCGAAGGGCGCTGGCCGAGCCATGGGACTGGGTGAGGCAGATGTAGAAGAAGCACTCTGCAGGACATGGTGGAAGGCTTGCATTAAGTCGAATAATGGGTTTCGCGTTCTGAGCGGCTGCTGGAGCTGCCGCTCCGCCGGTTATATCTTCGGTCTGCTGAGGGGTCCGGTCTTCTGTCATGATAAACAGGCGGACGCGGACGTAAGTGAATCCAGATATGTTTATTAGTAGCAAACCACTGAAGAGGCACGGAAGGGACTGAAGAGGGACAGAAAAGGGCTTAACTGCAGCGGAGATCCAGGTGGTGTTGTCCAGGTGGGAGAAAGCGATCACGGAGATAATACTTGAACGCAGGCAGGACGGAATAGGAACCACAAGCGTGGGAGTCGGGTTGTCTGAGACGAGACCGGACAGTGAGTGCAGGCTGAGGGCAACATTTAAGGGTGTTGGTGATTAGTGACAGGTGTTTCAGAACTCGGGTGATTGGGACCGTGTGGGAGGAGTGATTGAGTCTGGTGTGAGGGACATGGTGGGATCTGTGACAGTCGTCTAGCTATCACAATTTGGCCCTTGGCAAACTCGAATCATGCAGCTTGTTGAAGAGAGGTGTGCTGTTACTTTAAGCAATTAGACTTACAATTCTGCCAGGTGAAAGATAAAAATAATCCCACAGATTTATTGTACATTTAGAGACCAGAATATCCCAAAGACTTGGGGCTTTTTGACTTGGGCCAACAAGAAAACACAGGAAAAAAGGATTTTGGATAATACCATCTTTGTGAGGACATTTATTTCCTCAAAACATTCCTCAGGACCATTCAAATCCTTATGCTTGCCCATTTTTCCTGCTTCTAACACATCAACTTTGAGGACAAAATGTTCACCTGCTGCCTAATATGTCCCACCCACTAACAGGAGCTGTGATGAAGAGATAATCAGTGTTATATTTGTCGATCATGAGAGTTGTAGTTGAAACACTTTTGCATACTGAGAAATAAAGCCCCATTAGCTTGGCTATAGAAAATAAATTAATACAATTTATTAGTTATGTAAAAATAATCAAGATAGACCTAATGTATTTATTTTACTTTTTTACTTTGTTTTGTTTGTTTTTATTGTTATCTCCACTTGGGTATTTAGTAAATGCAGAAGTGATGGCATAAAGAAAGAGGTCAAATGGGTGTTTTATGAATTAATTTGTTTAGAGACAGTTCTTTATGCATGCATTTTTTGCATCAGAAGAATAATGAGGCTGAAGGTTTGAAGTCATTAGTTCCAGTGCAAAGTTTTCATGAATATAGATGTTGTGGTTCTTCTGATTCATACACATTTGCATTCATAGAAAGATTGTTCATTTAGACATGAACACAGACCCCTTGAGCGCAAATGAAATGTTTTGTGAGTGCTGGAGTGAAGGACACTTGAGTGGTTCCGTACACGATGCATTGTTCATTTGGCTTCAGGTGAATTATGAGGACAAAACACTATTTTTCCTCCTGAACCGAAGGACTCGTCTAGACAGCGCTCTTTAGGGGTTTTCAGGACTCAAGGTTCAGCATGACACAATCAAACGGAAAACTTATGATTCAGCACACACCATTCCACATTTGATTTGCATGCTATCACAATGCTGAGAGAATGGCAGATCATTTCTGCATCACAACAATGCAGCGTCATTGCAATTATGTTGTAAAATAAGGGTTAAATCAACCACAAGTGAGGATTCTGTCATCAATTACTCATCCATGTCTTTGTTTTTACTACTTTAGTGAAAAATTCATGGTGTTTTTGTAAATTTTTCATGTCTTTTTCTTGTGTGGAAAAGAGCAGCTTGCAGATTCCACTGAAGAATGATGTTCTGAATGACATGAGGGTGAGTAAATGATGACAGAATCATCACTTTTTCGTGAATTATTCCTTCTAAACAGGTTTCTCACGCTGTTTGTGGGGATTTTCGTTTTAATTCAGTATTTATTAGACGCCAGATGAGCAGTTGAGACAGAACTGGCATGTCTTCTACTGTATGCTGTTCAAATGAATCAGTAAATAAAGTATTCCCAGATGGTTGTGACTGGCTCACGGAGCAGGATTATTTTCATATATCATATTCTTGCTACTTTTAGCAGATGTGAGGCTGCTTGAAAGGTAAACCGTCCGAATGTTTTGTCATAACGGATGTAATGAACACGCTGAGGCCCAAAGGGAGAACAACAATTGGGCCCAAAATACAAGAAGGAGATGAAAGATCTTCCAGGAATTGCCGTGATGGATTGGGATTGAGAACGGATTAGACCTTGGCTTGACGTGCGGGCTAATTCTGTACCTTTGGCCGTGACTTCATAGACTCTCACACTACCAAAAACGTAATTTGGACTCTTAAAAAAGGCTTTTTTGATTTCAATTTTATGTGATGATGTTCATTGCGCAAGTGTCAGAGGAACAAATCCTCTGCAAAATGAGTTGTAAGTGTTAGCATCTGTGGGATGCCATCCAGGAGCTCTAATTTTATCCCGATACATTTGCATGTGCTTGCGAGAAACGATTGATTTCTTACTTTTGTTAACATGTTACTCACATAGAGAATGCTGAGATCATTAACCAGAGATGTGTGTTGCTAACCTTGCAATAATCTATTGATTTATGATTTTATTTTTGGTTTTTCCTGCATCTAAAAGTTCTCCATTGGTCTCGGAGAGGGTGTGTGGCAAAGATAGCAACCCAAATCACAGATGAAAAGAAATGTGATTTAAGGAAACGTGCACGCCCAGACTCGTAATGTTTGCATGCGTGATGACAGATGTGTTAATGTGGCCAGATGTGCCCAAAGATCCCGCAATAATGGATACTCTTCAAAGGAGAGGTTGTGTTTTGTACTTTATTATTCTTGTGGGTTTGGGGTTTCATGAAGAGCTGTTTTCATTCTGAATTTTATTTGTTCTGTTTGGCAGTACAACGACTGCCAATGGAGAAATACATAATTGATAAACATCAGATTT
Organism: Paracanthobrama guichenoti; assembly: GCA_018749465.1. NCBI lineage: Eukaryota > Metazoa > Chordata > Actinopteri > Cypriniformes > Gobionidae > Paracanthobrama > Paracanthobrama guichenoti. Next base: position 32,041,213 of record CM031954.1, read on the forward strand.
GAAATCACATCATACACATTGGAACAAAAAAAAATCACAAATGAGGTCTCGATTGTTTCTCCCAGACAGTTTAAATGAAGAACAAATGAGGACTTTTGCTTCTCAGATGTTTCTCCTGAGAGGAGGTCTAGTAATCTTACTCTCAACATTGTCTCAAAGTGTTATTTGCTTGTATGAAATGGTTTTCTAAAGGTATATCGATAACTAAGTAATTTAGTTAATTCAGATTCTCTGGAGGAACTGGAAGAATCTGAGATAAAGTTGAAGGAGATGAATATACTTGATCTGACCCTTAAAATGATTTTGGGTGTTAATTTAGTGCAATTAAACTATATTTTTGACTTGCATTAAACTATTTGCTTTAGAACAGTATTTCATGAGCGCATTTTTTTTACAGTGTTGGGACTCATAATTGAGACCTCCATTAAGTCTCCTAAAAAGCAATGTATACGCAACATATTTCCTATGGGTGCATTTCAAATGTGTTCATCTATGATGCATTCATAAATCACTAAAAGTATTAAATAAATATCAAAACCTTCATTTTAAAATTATATCTGAAATACAATCCACAAATTCCCATAACAAAAATACAAGATAGAGATAGGAACATATACAGATAATAATTTCTACTTTCTGCTTGTTTTAATTAAAGTCGTGTGTTTTGTTGCAACCAATTCTTTTACTTCCTCTTGATGAAGTGTGAAGGTGATCGGTTGTTGCTTTGAATCTATGTGTCTTTATTTTTCAGTAATTCTTCCAGTAATGCTCTTACCAGTAGTGTTTTGTTGTGACCTTTTGCCCTTGTGCATTGAAATAAATCATATGACACCTTGACCCCTGACCTCTTGGCACCCTTAGGTGGGTTTCTTTTCTTCACAGTTCAGTAGGTTTCTGGTCCTCAGGTGTTTTCCGTGACCCAGTATATGACATCTGCCTTCATCCCAGCTCATGTTGGAATAGTTCAGCCCTGCGATGAGGCAAGCGGTCCTCCATCCTGTCCAAGGGTGTAACGTTCCTCATTAGCTAAAGCTTACGAACTGGCAGCAGTCTCTGTCTTGCCATGGGATGTCATTACATCAACCTCTGAATATTTCCATGGATTATTGAATTCCAAGTCAACAGTTCTCCCATCACACAAGTGCTGTTTGGTTTATTCCTGTGAGTCATTTAGAAATTAGATACCTTCATTGGAACCGAGCTTGAGAATTGATCCTGCTGATGACAAAATGGATTTTATAATCTAGAAAGTAGAAAAAAAAATGGTATGCTTTGCTGAAAGTATGCTTTGGTTTTTCCAAACCTGTAACCTCAGTTTTTGCTATTCTCTAAATGATTGTCTGTGGTGATTGACATTATGCTGTTAACAGAGGGCTGTACTTTGTTTTGAACCCAGAATATTACTTGTGCAAAAGTTACCTCTTCACTACTGTTTGGGTAGTTGCCAGGGTCTTGCCATGTGGTTGCTAAATTATTCTGAGCAGTTTTGGTGCGTTATTATGCCATTGCTGGTGTGATCCTTGTGCTTGCCAGGGTAGTTTCTATGATGTTCTGGGCAGTTTTAGTCTGTTGCTATGCAGTTGCTAGAGTGTTAATATATGCTTGCTATAGTGTTCTAAGTTGTTGGTAGGATGTTGCTATGTGCTTGCTATGATGTACTGGTCAGTACCAGAATATTGCTATGTGCTTGCTATCGTGCTCTGAGTGGCTGCCAAGCCTTTGATTATGTGGCTGCTAATGTGTTTTGAATGGTTTTGGTTGTTAGTGATCTGGGTGATTGCTAGGGTGTTGCTATGTGATTTATATTATATTCTGGGTAGGTACAAGAATATTGCTATGTGGTTGTTAAGGTGTTTTGAGTGGTTGCCGGGGCATTGCTATGCAGTTGATTCTGAGAAGTGTTCTGAGCAGTTGCCTGGTTGTTACTGTGTGGTTTGCCAGGTGTTCTGAGTGGTTGCCAGGGCGTTGCTATGTGTTTCCTTAAGGGTCCAGAGTAGTTTTTAGTGCATTGCTATGCAGTTTATAAGTCATCACAGAGTAACTTTTTGTGTGTGTGTGTGTGTGTGTGTGTGTGTGTGTGTGTGTGGTCCTGGTAAACCCTACGTTTTGAGGAAAAAATTTCCTCACAAAGATGGCATTATCCAAAATCCTTTTTTCCTGTGTTTTCTTATTGGCCCAAGTCAAAGAGCCCCAAGTCTTTGGGATATTCTGGTCTCTAGATGTACAGTAAGTATGTGGGAGTATGTGGTAAGTATATGTTTTATCTTTCACCTGGCAGAATTGTAAGTCTAATTGGTTATAAAAGTACCAGCACACCTCTCTTCAACAAGCTGCATGATTCGAGGTATTAATCATTTAGCATTCGAAACGGAGATATTTAATAGAGACTCTGCATTTCTAATCCATCTTCCAATTATCAGATAAGAGGACACTCCAGATGTGTAAGATGATAAAGAGGAACTAATTTATGTGCAAGAGGAGACGCTCTGGAACGAGCCGTGACCTGATTTCTCCCAAGTAGCATGAGAAAACTGCGTTTTGTCCTTGACAAGATGGGCATGAGTTCACTGCAGCTGAATTCACGTTTAGTCAGCCAAGGCCTGGAAAGTAATTTGAGCTGTAACTCTGTCCCCCCCCGTTGTTCGTTTCTCTCTTTTGTCTATCTGACTTTCTCTAGCGAATGGCTGGCTTCCAGTCTGGATGTGTGTGTGTCTGTGTGTGTCTCTGTTACTTCATCACTGGAATCAGGATGCACATGTAAATAAAATTAGGATCATATGCTCCAGTTTGTTTGCTCTTCTAAAGCTGCCAGGGGTGCAGTGTTAAAGTAATAGCTGATTCTGTCAAGATTCACCCTCATCTTGTTCCAACCTGACATTCATGCTGTTTTCTTTTTTAAGTCTTTACATAGCATATATAATTATGGAAGCTTGTTTCCTGTAAAAGATAATTGCTTTTTAACTTTTTATCTCTTAATCCTGACTTTTTTCTCACAAGTGTTATAAAGTTTATATCAAGCAATTCACAAAAGTTAGAATTGCGAGGAAAATTATTATTATTTTTTTCAATGGCAATAACAAGTTTCCATTTATATATATATATATATATATATATATATATATATATATATATATATATATATATATATATATATATATATATATATATATATATATACACACACACACACACTGATCAGGCATAACATTATGAGCGCTGACAGGTGAAGTGAATAACACTGATGATCTCCTAACACAGGATCTATCAAAAGTGCTCCAAGGAAGGAACAGTGGTGAGCTACTGAGCTACTGGAGCTCAAACTGCTCAAGAAGGTAATGCTGGTTCTGATAGAAAGGTGTCAGAATACACAGAGCATCTCAGTTTGTTGTGTATGGGCCGCAAATCAGTCAGGGTGCCCATGCTGACCCCTGTCCACCAACAGTGGCACGAGAGCATCAGAACTGGACCACGGAGCAATGGAAGAAGGTGGCCTGGTCTGATGAATCACATTTTCTTTTAAATCACATGGATGGCTGGGTGTGCTTACCTGGGGAACATATGGCACCAGGATGGAGGCAGTGTGATGCTTTGGGCAATGTTCTGCTGGGAAACCTTGGGTCTGCCATCCATGCCAGCCATTCAGGTGTCTAGTGGAGATGCCTATATGGGTCAGGGCTGTTTTAACACAATATAATATAATATAATATAATATAATATAATATAATATAATATAATATAATATAATATAATATAATATAATATAATATGTCACCACATGTTATCATGTGACTAGAAATATTACACTCATTGGACTGTTTTATAATGGTTTTAAGGTGGGTTTTTGTCCTTTTTGGAGCTTGACAGATGCAATGACTATGAAGTGCTGAAGACTGTGTAGAGAAAGATTAACAGCATTCAGGTTTAAATGACATGAGGGCGAGTAAAAAATGAAAGCCCTGCCATTGTTTTTTTTTCTGTCCACTCCTGTCATGTCCCTTTCTAGTTTTCTATCTTGCGAGAACACAAAGCATTAAGTGACCAGGGGAAACAACAGCGCCATGCTGTGTCTTTCTCCCCTAGTGACTGATGATTTGATTAGTTTTTTTCTGCTTGTGGCTTTGCTGCAGCCGTCTTTCCGCAGCATGAAAGGTAGAATTATTTCTCTTTTTTTCTCTTTCGTAATCTTTCGCTCTGTTTGGTCTCTGCTCGTGTGAATAATTGAAAAATAAATTAGAAAATGGCCACAGAAACATAGTAATACTTTGTTGGTTGTTTGTAATTTTTAACCTCTCTTTTAGCCATTTTCATGTTTGTCATGCTGGAACTAGATCTTCTCAAGGACATGGTGGTGATGCCATATGATGATCTAATGATCATCTAATGATCTAATGAGTTGTAATGAGGAGCTGTGATGGATCTAACTTAGTAGTGGCAGGGCGATGTGACGTAGTGGTTTAATTTTACCCAAAAAATTAAACTTCAATGGTGTGTGAACACTGAAAGCTCCCCAAAGGTCAAACAATTACCATAAAAGTGCTCCATATGACTATATTCCAAGAGAGTTCATTTTTGGGTCTGCTAGGCGACTGTAAGACTAATTGTCTGCTAGCAGAGGGACTAAAACTAAATTTTCCATTTGTAAATGCAGAATACATTTAGTATTTATCTTGCTTCTTTTGGAAGTTTTTCTGATGATTAATGTGTTTGTATTTTTCCTCATTTGTAAGCTGATTTGAATAAATGCATCTGCTAAATGAATAAATCTTCCATTATGAAGTGCACACACACATGGTCTTCATTGGCCTCTTTAGTTTAATGGTTGAAAAACATTATTGATTGATTCAGTAGAGAAGTAGTTTTTGTTTAGTAGTTTATGGAAGGTATTAGATGTTAATTTTAATGGAAATGCACAGCATATTCCAGTGGTCAATGAAAATTTTTCCAGGCCTTGAACAGGTTAAAAGGTTCTATAGTATATTCATTTTATCTAGTTACATTTTACTAAAATCCCAGTGGCTATATTTTTATTTACATTTTTCGTGAGTGCAATCTCTATAAAATAATTTAAAAACACTTACAAATGACTGGAAAAGTCATAGATAAGTCATGCAAGTTAAACCCTGAGCAAAGTTCATGATTTGTAAATATTTTTACGAAGCTGAAACTCAAAATAGTGCTTGGAAAAAAAAAGGATAAATCCTATTTTCGGCCTTCACAGTCTCCAGTGTCTGTGGACGATCAAGCGTATGTTGAGTTGACCTTCCTGCCTCAACCATATGCCTCCAAAACCCACCTGAGGGAATCATTATGGCCGCGGATCAGATCACTTTGCTGCTCCTTCAAGACTTTGTGCTTGTAAATGCTTCTGCTGCATGTGTAATCAGAAGACATCTGTCAGAACATCTGTGATCACATGGAAGATTTCAAGACATTTCGTCTCTTCCTGGTTTTTTAGACACCACTGCCACTGTTTTGTAGTTACATGTGTTGTTAATCCCATTTACTATGTGAAGCCCTGTAAGCCGTGAACAGTGCGAGGTGAGACCAATTAAGCATCCTTCCATTATAATTAAGCGATAAGAGACAAGAAGACGGGCTGCAGTATAAGTCACGGCTGAGTTCCTGCAACCTTTTTAAAAATCCTAAATTCACATGGCCTCAAGTGCCAAAAAATGCATAATGCAATATGCATAATATGAATATTAAGATAAACACAAGTAAATTCATTAAGAAGATCAAAAATTCCTTGACTTATTCCTTAAATTGAAGTTAATGATTTGTATCTGATTGCACAGTAGATAAATCAAGTACACTCAAAAGTTTGGGTCAGTAAGATTTCTTTTTTAATAAATTTTATGCAGCAAAGATGCATTAGAATAGAAGTGACAGCAAAGACATGTATAATGTTTCAAAAGATTTATATTTCAGGTAAATGCTGTTCTTTTGAATTTATTTATCAAATAACCACCCCCATAAATAACCAATCTTACAATCTTACAAATAACCAATCTTACCAACCCCAAACTTTTTAACAATACTCTATGTAAGCACAGATGTAATAATGCAGTGACCAATCAGGGTTCAGGACTGGATCCAGCAGAGGAAATATCGGTTTTATAATAAACATTAATCAGAAAGTAATTTTCCTGCTGTCAGAACAAATGCATTAGACATTTACATTCAATAATAAGATCTGTCTAATCTTTTTAAAAAATCAATTAAATTCATTTTCTAGTTCTTTGAGGGTTCAGTACAGAGCAAATGTTTTCTTAGATACTAAAAGCTATTTTTAACTTTAAAGTGTTTCTTGAAAACATTCATATTTCATTGTAAATTCACTGCAAGGTTTTCATCGATTTCCTCCACACGGAGTCAGCTTTAAGATCATCTAATTCGATTTAGGGTGATGTTTGGCGAGAAGAGATCAACAAATTTATCCTGGAAGTTGAAAAATAGTGTTATTTGTGTAGTATGCAGTTATCAGAATGACTTTCACGTTTTATTCTACAGCATGATTATACACAGATCACAAACTGTACAGATTTTTTGTGTGGTGTCATCAGTTTTCGATTAACCCGTCCCAAACATAGACAGTCTCTTCCTGGAAAAGTTGACTGGCGTAATGAAGTGAACTGGACTTTATACTGTCAGAAGTCTGTTTCCAGGGAGGTTGTTATTCTCTGAGTCAGCAGTGCTGTAATCGTCTTCATGAGTTTGTCACTTTCTCTCTGGCAGGTTCTGGTTAAGAAAGCACAGCTGCACGAGGGCCAATCGAGTGCAGATGTTGGTAATGGTCTGATCAGAACATTATCTCAGCAGGGAAAGAGAGGAAGAGAGAGAATTAGGGCATCCTTTCACAGGCTGAGGGGATCTCTGTAGCCCGTCTTTGATCCGTGATCATTTGCTGCTGATCGGATTATATGGATCCAGATGCTTGGTTTCTTACTTTCATAATGCAAGACATTTCTGAGTGAAACTGGGCGGAACTTCATTTTAGTGATACCAGCTGAAAAATAGCTTTTGTTTCAGAGATGAGCAGGTTTTGAAGACAAACAGTATACCAGGAACATGAAACCAAGATAATAAATACTTAATGTTGAAGTAAAATGACTTGAGGAAATGAGTGAATGTAACTTGTTTGTGTGTTTGTGTTGCAGAGGGTTGTTTGCTAGTCACTACACAGAAACACACTACTTGGAGGATGGAAGTGCCATCACCACCTTACCGAATGTCACGGTAAGATTACAATCAACCACTGTTTCCACCCAGATTTAGCCCTACGCACTGTCCACTTCCTGTAACAAGCCCCTGTTATTATCCTTGGAATAGTGTTTAATTTGAGCTGGTGGGTTGATGTTTGTCAGAAAACTCTTGGTTAGTCTGTGGAGCTAAATCAGGTCGAATTGGTGTTTATGTCTTATACATTTTTGAGAAATTCCCCTTACGAAAATGTAGGCTCTGTTACTTCTTTGGGAATTTTTGCATGGTTTGCATCAAATTTTAAGGCAGCATCATATGTATCCTTCACAGAGAATATATTGCAAGAAACTTTGAAATTAATTATTCCAAGATGGCAAATGAACCATGAGAAATGTTGATTACCTTTAAACACATAAGTTCAAAATATTCTAGCTGGACCCCCAGAACGAGTTTTTAAATTCAACCATTATTTTTGAACGCATTACCTTATTATTTCCATTGCATACTTGTCATGTGATACACCACAATAGCACTGCACCATATTTAATTTTTCCTTTTTTATTCAAAATATTCACAAACTTTAACTATACCATGAAATAGCTGATATTCTGATTGTCAAATACGTGTAAGTGAATGTGTTGTGTCGTTTAAACACCTTTAAAATGATTATGTTAGCTGATCTATAACGAGTGATGGTTAGTAAGACAAATGAGTAATGGCACCGAGTGATGGCACCAATTCTTGTGCACCATGTTAGTTTGCGCACAAGAATCGGATCTGTCAGATTTACAACATGTAAATTAATCTACTTCTGCCAAAACACATGATAGTAAGTGGCTGGTGAACTGGGAGAAGAATAGAGTAAACTTCATAGTTACCTATACAGTGTGGTGTGAATAAAACACATTTGAATTTAGCAGTTGACCATGTGACTCACTGAACTTTCTAATCGGTGTGATCGTACACGTCAAAGGGTCAATATTGACAAAAGACATTATAACTGTGTGTGTGTGTGTGTGTGTGTGTGTGTGTGTGTGTGTGTGTCTGTGTGTGTGTGTGTGTGTGTGTGTGTGTGTGTGTGTGTGTGTGTGTGTGAGTGTGTGTGAGTGTGTGTGTACATCTTTACAGTTGCCTGAGTGGTTTAAAGCATATATTTTAAACTCATGATTGACACAAAGCCTACATTTCTTTCCTGCCTCTGCGTCTTTCAGACCATCTATTTTACCTAAACCAGACCTGCAGTTAAGATCCCATAGTATCACTGATCTCTGCCCTCAGCGATTTCTGGATGATTTTGTGTCAACAGCTTTAGAGGAGAGGCGGTCAAACGAGGGCCACCAGGAGAGCAGAAACCACCCATGATGCACCTCTGTGTGTTTTAAGAGTTTGATTGCAGCTCAGATTTCTAGTCAGCGCAACAGACACATTGAGCCCTGAAGGCATGTAAGTCCAAACCTCTGAAGAGCACCTCTGAATCACTGACTCTGTCTTCCTCAGTCTGCTCTCCAGCAGACCACCAGTTTTCCTGCCAGACTATTTGAGCCAAAACACTTTATGAAAAGAAAACACATGCTATCAGAAATCCTACAAAAAAAAAAAAGAAAATAGATAAGGAAAGAAAGTAGGCAAGTATATTATTACAATTGCGCATAGTTTAGGTTAGTGATTTGAACAAACTTTTAACCCATTGTATTGAATTAGCATGTAACTAGTCCTAAATGTTCCTCAACTCATGTGTCTTATGTGTGCTGTGGCATAGCAACAGTCTAAAACCACTCATAGCACCCCAGCAACGGCATAGCAACGGTCTAAAGCAACTCAGACCACCCCAGCAACGGCATAGCAACAGTCTGTAGCCACTCATAGCACCCCAGCAACGGCATAGCTACGGTCTAAAGTAACTCAGACGACCCCAGCAACGGCATAGAAAACAGTCTAAAGCCACTCAGAACACCCAGACAACAGCATAGCAACAGTCTTAAACCACTCAAACCACCCCAGCAACTGTCTAAAGCCACTCATAGCACCCAGCAACGGAATAGCGATGGTCTAAAGCAACTCAGACAACCCCAGCAGCAGTATAGCAAATAGTCTAAAGCCACTCAGAACACCTAAACAACGGCATAGCAACAGTTTAAAGCAACTCAGACAACCCCAGCAGCAGTATAGCAAATAGTCTAAAGCCACTCAGAACACCTAAACAACGGCATAGCAACAGTTTAAAGCAACTCAATCACCCCAGCAATGGTATAGCAACTGTCTAAAGCCACTCAGAACACCCAAACAACGGCATAGCAACAGTCTAAAGCCACTCAAACCACCAGCATAGCAATGGTCTAAAGCAACTCAGACCACCCCAGCAACGGCATAGCAACCGTCTAAAGCCACTCATAGCACCCAGCAATGGCATAGCGATGGTCTAAAGCAACTCAGATGACCCCAGCAACGGCATAGCAACAGTCTAAAGCCAGTCATAGCACCCCAGCAATGGCATAGCAACAGTCTAAAGCTAGAGCAGAGCTTAGCTCAAACCCTGATCAAACTCACCTACCTGTGATTTTCTAGTGATCCTGAAGAGCTTGATTATCTTGCTCAGGTGTGTTTGGAGCTAAACTCTGCAGGGCATTGGCCCTCCATGGCAAGATTTGAGAAACCCTGGTCTAAAGTAGACCACCCCAGCAATGGCATAGCAACGGCATAGCAACAATCTAAAACCACTCAGAGTGACATAGCAACAGTCTAAAGCCACTCAGTCCACCCCAGCAACGGCTTAACAACTGTCTAATGCCACTCAGAACACTCAAGCAACAGCATAGAAACAGTCTAAAGCCATGTATACCACCATAGCAACAGCATAGCAACAGTCTAAAGACACTCAGAACACTCCAGCAACGGCATATTGGACAACCAGGTGAGCCACAGGGAACACGACCGATCTAAAGTATCCAGATAGAAATTTGTTGCCCATTCTCAATGGGGAAATTGAAGCAACATCATTTGGCAATATTGTCCGGCAACATTGCTCAAAAAGTTGCCCTGTGTATCATCACCTTTAGAACACCCCAGTAATGATATAGCAACAGTCTAAAACCACTCATAGTGACATAGAAACAGTTTAAATACATTTAGAGCACCTTAGCGATGGCATAGCAAAACAGTCTAAAGCCACTCAGACAACCTAAAGAAATGTAGTAAGAAAGTAGAAAATATAATATTCCCACCATGTTCCTGTAAGGGTCAGTTGAACACTAAGATATGGTGTTTCACAACACTGTATGGTGAGATTTCATAAACTATTGTAACTTTTTCAGCTCATTTCGTAGATTTTCTCAACCGTGTGAGGCAATATGCGTCCTGCTTTTGTTTTGATGGGAAACAAGAGTTGCAGGTCACCCAGAAACAGCAGCGCTTCTCGACCTGAATGTTGTCAATGGGGGGAGCAGTGCTGAATTTGGACTTCACAAACTGATTTGGGATGAACAGAACAAAACAAGACAAATGCTCTGTCAACCTGAGTGCAGAAATTGATGTTTCACACACACACACACACACACACACACACACACACACACACACACACACACACACACACACACACACACACACACACACACACACACACATACACACACACACACACACACACACACACACACACACACACACAGATGATGCATCCATTTCATCTTTTTTGTGTGTAAATAACGTGCATATATCACGCGCATTGTGCTTGTTTCTACTGTTGCATGATGTATCATGCACGCCCGGCCCTAAAACAACATTTAACAGCTCTGATCTAATTCTACTTAACTGACTTATTTTCTGTGTCCAAACATTTGTGCACCAGGCAACGGAACGGCATGTTTTGTACTGTAAGTTGGATGAATTGTGCTCATCTGATGGGATCCAGGGTCTCTGGGGCAGATGGAGTGCATTCACTGAGGCTGTAGGGAGTTATGAGCTTGTGTTCTGTTCCAGAAAGACTTCAGGAGTTTGTCAGTGTGTGTCTGTTCTCCCAGACCTCCTCTGCCTTTCATTAAGTCTGTTTTATGGTTGCATGTGCGGTGCCATTATTTCATCCTTAAGCAGAACTCCTCTGAGGCCCATTTGGACTCACTCATGGACTCCTGTAGCTCCAGTCGGACGCTGCCCAGCACCTTAAATCGCAGATATATTACGTGATTAAGAACGACTTAGAACAGAAGTGTCAAACTCATTTTAGGTCATAAGATGAGTTTTTATTTGCTAAACCTAGTGTAAACACCGAAAGTGCCTGTTCTTCTGGAGTTTGTGAAATCTAAAGTCAACTTTAGATTACTAATAGCTTACATAAAGAAATGGCAAATGGAAATATTAATCTTAACAAATAGACTTTTAATAATGATAAACTGATAATGGTTGTTGTTATTGGTATTAATAATGATACAAATAATTATATATTTATATATATTTTTAGAATTATATTGAATAACAGGGGGTGGACAAAACGTGTAAAAACTTGTAAAATGGTAAAAATGAACACTGTTAGAAACGGGTGGAGTTGAATGGAGGTTCAGTATGATCTCACTCATCATGTCTCAGCTTTGGCCCACAGTATGAAGTGACCATGCAAGTGAATTAACACTGGACCTGAGACTGACCGCACACCATCTGTTACCCTTTACATCATTTACATCGACATGATGAACTATATGTATTCAGAATAGAGTGCTTTCTGTGCCAGCTTCTGCCAAAGGTAGAATTTATGCAATTTTATAATTTAGAAAACAAATCCTTTACAGTTCCATGTTAAAGTTGCTGTAAATAAATGTTTTTGGAGTAACACAAAATGCTGCTCGTGGCTTATAGTATATTATTATTAATTGTCTACCAAGTTAAATTCCATTTCACAGAATTATGCATATTTTCCCAAATATCAGAAAATGTGTTTGCTTATAGCATATTATGACCAAGTGTGCAAAAAAAAAAAAAAAATGTAGTCAGTTCTTATGAGGGGCTATATGTAAAAATGTGCATGTATTAATCGCTTGTTTATTGTTAGTGTGTGAACAGCTTGTAATAAAACCTTTAAAAAACGAGACCTTCCCTGACTTTCTAGGTTGTCTATTTTTTGTGAATGATGTTTTTGCTGGGAAAATCAAAAGCATGTGACGTTTACACATGCTCCCGGTGAATTGCAGAGCTGGTGAAAACATATCCACATCGCTCAGATGCTTTCTGAACTGCTGTTTTCTGTTATTTTTGTTGTTCAATTTGTTATTGCGAGAAACGCATGCAGCACATTTTTACATATTCAGCAGCATGGGCAACATCGGCTTGTTGGTTAAAAGTATATCAGGGATATACTTACCCTAACCCTAACCCTTGTTGCAAAGGTATTTCCAGATTTTTTTACTTCTAAGCAAAGTAGAACGAAAAAGAATTGAATGATGTTCAGTCTCTACATTATGTGTGCATGAGTGCGAGCACAAGCAATAATTTGCTGGCTGTAGTTCACTTAACAGCCACTGGTGTCGCTAAAAGCAATATATATCATGCATAGCATATTGTACATTTACATTTACATTTATGCATTTGGCAGACGCTTTTATCCAAAGCGACTTACATTGCATTCAAGGTACACATTTTTATATTTTGTCAGTTCTTGCTTTCCCTGGGAATCAAACCCATGACCTAGCGCCACACTCTTATTGCTTGAGCTATTGTAAAAGCATTTGCATTGAGAATAATTGTATTAACCATTATATTTACATGTATTAATTTCATAGACAGACACTTTTACCCAAAATGTATATGATGATTATTTTTTTGTGAGTTCTTAAGACTCCACTTTAAATCCACACTGTGTTCAACATTCACTTTTTCATTGAGTAACACAAAATGGCGCCGCTGTGTTTGGTCGCCGTTCAGGTCGCTCCGCGAAGACTGTGCTTTTATTTACTATTTTACTTTCTTTTACTCTCAGTTTTTACAAACTTATCATCTGCATTGATCTACTACGACAGCAAAACTCTTTTGGACATTGGTTACCTCTACACTGGACTGTTTCAGGACACTTTCGCCGATCCTCTGTGGCCATCTGAGATTCTTCGGAACGCCGAGTTGAACAATGGACAGAGCCAGCGGCGTAGAACAAAGAAACACCGTGGGAAATGTGCTGGTATCCGTAACAGACTGAGGAAAAGGGCATTCAGACCTCCTCTCCCGAGCATTCTTCTAGCAAATGTTCAATCCTTGGATAATAAGATGGACGATCTTAGAGCCAGGATAAGTTTTCAACGGGACATGAGAGACTGTAATATCTATTGTTTGTCTGAAACATGGCTCACGCCCGCGGTCCCGGACACAGCTGTGACGCCGTCCGGAGAACTTCTCTGTTTTTCGGATGGACAGAACAGCCGAGGCCGGTAAATCCAAAGGCGGTGGAGTGTGTTTCATGATCAACAAGAAATGGTGCGATCCCAGGAACATCACCATTCTCTCGCGGTCCTGCTCACCTCATCTGGAACATTTAACAATCATCTGCCGCCCATTCTATCTGCCGAGGAGTTTTCTGCGGTTGTCGCGACCGCCGTTTACATCCCACCACAGGCAGACACAGCGCTGGCTTTATCTGGCCTTCATGATGTTGCCAGCGGCGTCATAAACCAACATCCCGACGCGGCATTCATTGTCGCGGGCGATTTTAACAAAGCAAACCTAAAGAAAGTCCTGCCAAACTTTCACCAGCACGTCTCCTGCCCCACACGAGGAGCAAACACACTGGATCACTGCTACTCTCCGTTTAAGAACGCCTATAAAGCGCGGTCACTTCCAGCGTTGGCAAATCGGATCATGCCGCCATTTTCCTCACTCCCGAATACAAACAAAAGCTCCTCCAGGAACCCCGGTGAGGCGGGAAGTTAAGCGTTGGTCACCCCACTCAGAGAACGCGCTACAGGCAGCTCTGGGCGATGTGGATTGGGACATGTTCGGCGCGAGTTCAGCTGACGTAAGCGAGTTCACAGGCGTGGCGCTTTGCTTCATCAACACGCTTACAGAGCAAGCCACGCAAACAATAACAATAACGTCCTTCTCAAATCAGAAACCGTGGGTGGACAATTCAATCCGCGCGGCAGTGAACGCGACGCACTGCTGCTTACAACGCCGGTCTCCATTCAGGGAATATGAATGAATACAGATCGTCCTGCTATGCTCTCAGACGAGCAGTTAAAGCCGCAAAACTCCGTTATAAAGACCGAGTGGAGTCTCATTTCCAACTCAACGACTCGGCGCGCATGTGGCAAGGTCTGAGGTCCATCTGCTCTTTTGGATCTAAATCCTCTGCAGAGGCAAGCGCTGATCCGTTGCTCGTGAACGAGTTAAACTCTTTCTATGCTCGCTTTGACTGTAACCGCGGTAACGCGACTCCGCCAAGTGGCGCGTTAGAGGAAATTACTCAGAGCAGCAACAATCACGTGATCTCTGTCTCGGAGGATGAAGTTCGAGAGCACTCAAGCGTGTGGACGTCAGGAAAGCTGCTGGGCGGATGGTATTTCAGGTCGTGTTCTGCGGTCCTGTGCTGATCAGCTCACCGGGTTGTTTACATCTATCTTTAATGAGTCCTCGCTACATCTGTGGTCCCCACCTCCTTCAAAAAATCCACCATCATCCCTGTCCCTAAGAACAGTAAACCCTCTTGCCTAAATGACTATCGTCCAGTGGCTCTCACGTCTATAGTCATGAAGGTCTTTGAGAGACTCATTAAAAACACCATTTGCGCCTTCATTCCTGACACTTTGGACCCTCTTCAGTTTGCCTATCGTCCCAATAGATCGACTGAAGATGCCATCTCTCATGTCCTCCACTCCTCCCTCACTCACATCGACAGCAAAAGTGGGAACTACGTAAGACTGCTATTTATTGACTATAGCTCAGCCTTTAACACCATAGTTCCCACCAAGCTAACCTCCAAACTCCTGGATCTCGGCCTGAATCCTTCTCTCTGCCACTGGATTGAGGACTTCCTCACTGGCAGGCCTCAGGTGGTGAGAATAGGCCAGTCCACCTCCACCTCCATCACCCTGAGTGTGGGAGCTCCACAGGGCTGTGTCCTGAGCCCCTGCTCTACTCTCTCTACACGCATGACTGTTTGTCCACACACAGCTCCACCTCTATCATCAAATTTGCTGATGATACTGTTGTCCTGGGCCTCATTTCCAACAACAATGAGACGGCATACTTGGACGAGGTGGAGCATCTAACATCATGGTGCCAGGACAACTGTCTCTCTCTGAATGTTGGCAAGACCAAAGAAATGATTGTGGACTTCAGGAAGAGACAGCAACGGACATACTCCCCCTCATGATCAGCGGGTCACCAGTAGAGAGAGTGAGCAGCTTCAAGTACCTGGGAGTAAACATCTCCGAGGACCTGACCTGGACTGCTCACATTCAGACACAGGTGAAAAAGCCAGGCAAAGACTGTACCACCTGCGCCAGCTGAGGAAATTCAGGGTTTCACCAGCTATCCTGAAAACTTTCTATTTAGGGGCGATAGAAAGTGTTTTAACTCAGTGCATCACAGCGTGGTATGGGAACAGCACCAGTCATGACCGCAAAGCCCTGCAAAGAGTAGTGCGCTTATCCGAGCGTATCTCAGGGTCAGCTCTCCGTCTCTGCAGGACGTCTACACCAAACGCTGCAAAGGTAGAGCTACCAAGATCATCAAGGACTCTAATCACCCTGCAAACCCTCATTTCACGCTGCTACCATCTGGTAAGCGCTTCCGAAGCCTGATGGCCAAAACTGAGAGACTCAGGAGGAGCTTCTTCCCCCAGGCCATCAGACTCCTGAACTCAGTCACTTAACATCACGTGACTTCACGTCAGGATAAACATCGATACACTGACATTGCACTGCACTTTCTGTTCTCGTTGTTACTGTGTAACAACCTGTCATAAACCTGTTTGCACATTATACTCTTTATACATTTGTTAACCACATATTTATAAGTCTACAGTTTACTCACTGCAAAGTCTACTTCAATTATTTTATTCCACTTTATCCTTATTTGTTACCTTTTTTTTCTCTTGACTTGATTATTTATAATTCTACAGATATAGACATATATATATATATATATAGATAGTACTTTTTTTATATCCTATTTCTATTATAATTTCTTCCTTGTGTTTTTAACTGTGAATTTGCACTGTCCATGGAGCGGACCTGTTTACATTTCACTGCCGGTTGTATATTCTGTATATAACTGTGTATGTGACAAATAAAACTCTTGAATCTTGAATCTTGAATCTTGAGTATTTTCATGCAGCTGGCATGTCTGTGGCTCTGTGTGTTTTATTTTTTTTTTATGGAAAAGTCTTTTTTGCCTGACGGCTCTCAGGAAGCAATGCTCTGACAGACACCATAGGTCAGGGCAGTGTGTATGTGATGGATTCCCCCATGTTACTTTGACTGAGACTCAAAGATATATTGAGGCCTGTAGTTTACATCAGGTCATGCTGTTACAATAACCCCAATGTCACTGGTATACCAGGATGAATATTAAATAAAATGAGCACTATAAAACAGATAGTTCTCGCTCTAAAAACTGAAGCTGTATATTAATTGCAAGTTGTATATAAATTGGCAACCATAAAACTAATCTAACTTTAGCTATTTGCTGAGCTGTTTTGTGATTATTATTGTTGGAGTCATTTCTTTTTTTATTGAATATATTTTTTTTTAATCATATTTATTTTTCAAAGTTTTATCAAATATTTGCATCATGCCCAACAACACCCTTTCACTGTGGTAAAATCATTTTAAAATTACTTTATTTGCCGTTTTTGTGACATTTTTACACGGCGGTTACTGGATAAAGTCTGAAAACACGTTTCAGCAGGAAATGGCTGAAAATGGAAATGTCTTAAAAAAAAGGAAGAGTAAAAACATTGAGCCACCACCGAAAACAGGACTGCATTTCTTTCTGAGGTCTGTAGACAGAGACAACAGGAGCTTTCAGAGGGATGGAGCTCTGGAAATCTGTGCCAGCTCCATTCCCAATCCAAACCAGACAAGTGCTGCTCATTTCCTCAGACAAAACTACTTTGACCTGAAGTGGCTCTCACTGCGTACATGCACACGTCAAAGCTTTAGGGATGACAGTCCCATTCAAATGGAGTGAATCCCTTAAAAATGCACATTCCGTGTGGGGAGCACATCCCTGCACTCTGCTTTAACCCTTACAGATGGTTCAGAGTTATGTCAGTATTTTTTTTACCGTGTTTTCTGATTTGATTGTCATTCGCAGTGCTTCATTTGATTGTAGTTCATTCCATCATAAAAGAATGAATGTAATCAGTCTTTTGTTTTGTTTTTCTTCAGGTTGTTTTTTTCCCCCCCCTCAAATCATCTCGGACCTGATTGGTTTGGTTCATGGCTTTTTTTTTTGTCTTGCCTTTTGAGAAAACGAATGAGAAAAACAACTCCATAAACAAGGCAGCTGAAAAATGTGGTCATCTAGCACACATATAATGGGGCATGTTGTCACAATAGTATAAAGTCTGATTGATCATTTATACTTTTTTAGAAAGTAAAAGGCTTGTGCTTCACGTGTCTTTTGCTGTTAAATATTTACAGATTTTTATAAAGTAAACCTAATAAAAAAATGATATTGTTAGTAATATTTCAACATGAAGGTTTACTTAATTATCCATACATAATTTTTAGAAAAAAATCATGTTCAAATATGACTATCATATATATGAAACAGGTTTTGAAGAACATTTATTTGTCTCAATCATCATTGTATTGCAATGCATATATTATGCCAAACACAATAAATCTAGTTTACCATAAAACTAAGCATTTAAATATCATCTTGCTAAAACATATTATTGGCAGATATAGAGTGACGACTGATATTTATATGCATTTTATGCAAGTAGTCTGCTATTCTTGATCTCTTCTCATTTTATAAAGATCTTTTGGACGTATAAATATCAGAAACTGCACTAAATTGCATAATTTTGCTGTTTTGGGCCTCTAAAACACTACTCCTTTCTGCCATATCAATATATAATGTCATAATATAAGCCAAATGACTAATGTATCAAATATGATACTTAACATAAAGCACATATGCAAATCTTTTTTCTAATTTTTTTTGGTTTTTTTCAGATTTTGTCCAAATGCTCAATAAACTGTTTTTCTGACTATTATTTAATAATTGGCTATTTAATGGCATTGCAACAACATTTATATTCATTTTGTTGCAATGCCATTAAATAGCCAATAGTTTAAAAAGGAATGGTTTTAGTTTCATCATTGTTTCGTCATTGTTTTATTATAAAACATCCCTTTTTGAACTTCCTTTTTAAAGTATTAAATTACTTATTAAAATGGCAAGAAGAAAGAGTGTTGACTCATTTGCTGATGTGTCTTCCTGTCTTTTGTGTCCCAGATTCACTGCTATTATCATGGCAAGGTGGAGGGACACCTGGGGTCAGAGGTCAGCCTCAGCACCTGCACAGGACTCAGGTGAGTTAGTGATCACACCCTCCCTATATGGGACAACCTCCCCATGATGCACTGAGCTTAGGGACTGAAGTCCCATCAAGAACGGCCTGAAGAAAGGTAATTTTAATAACGGCGTGTGAAGTTCGCCATCCTCTGGAGACACTTTACTGTTCCTGTTTTAATTATGTAAAGCACTCTAGTGGACACTTCGGTTTCCCTTCATTCCCCGAGAAGAGACATTCATAAAGTGAAAACTGAGTGTGATGTTGCACAGGAACATTGTTAGTCATGTCACATTTATTTCTATAGCGCTTTACACAATACAGAATTACACAATACACAAAGCAGTTTCAAAGCAGCTTCACAGTAATAAACAAGAATATAACAGTATTAATGTTTCAAAGTTCTTCAATTATGAAACAAATACAAGATAATGGGGGTCATTATTTAGATAAATTTAGTTCAATGCTGATTCAATTTAACCCTTGTTAAAGGGATATTTAACCGCTGGAAAGATGAATGTGTGTTTCAATTGGGTCATTTATGTAGTAGAAATGTGAAATTATTTTACAAGCCACGCCTACCAGTTACATCACTTGCCCACCGCGGCACCACCCCATTGCCGTTTTCATTTTTATAGTAATAAAATAATTTAGTTCAGTTAGAGAACAGACACTACAATTAAAAACTGAACTGAACGACAGTCGCAGCACAAACGCAGCAGGAGTCAGAGCTCCTTCATCACGAGAGCTGACAGACAAGATGATCGCGGAAGATTTGGTTTCAAATCTAAATGTATAAGTGCCTATTTAAGTGAGTTTGTCATTGTACCATTGTTGTGTTTTTCATTAAAAATAATAGGCTAATGAACCCACAATTCAAGCAACCCGCCCCGAATTGGAGCTTTATGAATGCCCGAGCGGCCGTGCACATTTTACATTCTGTGAGTGAGATCCCACCCCCTATGGGCGAGTTAACATGACCGTGTTTTTTGTGTTTCGTCTGTGCACTCTGAAGAGTAATATATACAAACATTATTACATACAGTGGCTTCCCACAGCATTAACTTCAGGCCCGGTTCTAGGCACCTATAGAAGGGTGGGCTGGCAGATATCCTGGTCGGGCTGGATGGATGGATCTTATTCTTATATTATTGACTATATTTATTTTTATTATATTATTATTTATTAAACTTTTTATAACATTTTCACTTTTTTACTGTCCAGTAATAATTTGGAAAGAAAAGAGAATGGAAGCCTACATGTTACTATAGCAATGAATGCAGCTGGAAAGGGGCAATTATGCTACACAGAGTCTGTTTTTTTTTCACTCCATTGCACTACTGTTCTATAATTTTTTATACGCATTACTGCTGCGCTCTCAGCTCGCTTCTATAGGATTACTTTTGCAGCGTTCGTGCATGACGCAGCTTTATAAACGAGGCACTCAAGCTAAAATATCTTTTAAAAAATGCGTCTCCATACCTGCACTGACCTGCGTCAAAATCACGGGCCCTAAACTGATTAAAAGATAAACAGTGCCTTCTTATTTCAGTGCTGTTATTTAAGCAGACAGTTTGCCTCGTACATTTAGTTTAACAGCATTTACAGTAAACCAAAGAGAGGTTTCAACTGAACTATGCGTATGCATTTTAAATGTTCTAGCTCTGTCCATGCAATAAATGCACGTTCTTAAATGAGCAAGCTTTTATATATATATATATATATATATATATATATATATATATATATATATATATATATATAGCTAATTTCAATTCAGCATGAATCAAAAATCAAATCAGAGCTGCATATTAATATTTACAAGATATATATTCACAAATACAACTCGTAATTCACACCTTAATAGAACGCAAATATTTCTGCCTCTGGTGTTATTTTTGTGATTGTTTGGGGCATTACAGCCCTTCAACACAGAGCCCACCTCAGATTTTTAATCAATGCACAAATTGTAAAAATAGATTAACAATAGGCCTATCAGTTCCTAAATTCTGATTGGGTGGGCAAGGCAGATGTTTGGGCCCATGCCTAGAACCGGCCCAGATTAACTTCCCTTTTTCTTAGTGATATTGTGCAGTTTGTGAGGAAGTGACTGTTTGTCCTCTTCGACTGACTGGATGGAAACGGTGCTTTATTTGCAAATGTTTTTTGCGATATTCAAATTTTTTGCGCATAAGTTAAATTCACAACTTTGGATAGAAACAGCTAATGTTGCAGAGTTCATCAATTATGAAACAAATCTGATTCAGCTATAAAGGAGGGAAGTGGTAAGGAAAGTTGTCCTATAATAGTTTGTGTCAGAGCATCACCGTAATAACTTTAAATGAGCTGATCATGTGCCACAAGAGATGCATAAAGCTGATTTTCACACTTCAATCTAGGGAGAATGAGAGCAGCCTGGACATGCAGGATTTATGAGGGTGATAAAGCGCCAAACATGTCTCCGTCCCCAGAGTCACACCACTTATTGTTCAGCTCTTTATTTCACCTTGACATGCTCTTTGTGCCGCAGTAACCTGTCTCTCTCCACATGGAAGACAGACAAATGTGCAGGTCTCCTTCGATAGAAACGAAGTCGCTCGGCACTTGGGCCAAAACAAATCGCTGCTGATTTTTTTGGCTGTGTCTGGCCAAGTGGAGCTTCCACGGGGATCTCATGCAATGGAGAGTGTAGTTTTGAAACTTCTGGAAAAGCCCAAAGCACTGGCCGTTTCCCAGCAGAGGAGAATGTCACTTAAATTCAGAGTACAACTTGAAAGTGTGAGAAAGGTTTGCGGACGCGGATCCAAAAACCACAGAGCGGTAATATTAGAGCTCGGGGGAAGATTTATTTAGCCAAATATCGTACAAAATGGACCGTCTGCTGACCAACAGTGGCTTGGATGCTGAACTAAGCCGCTTTCCAAAACGTCACGCTGTCTTATTTTGTGGGAAACCAAGAAACCACTTCCTCTCTTATAGAAGAGTTTTCTCACATTTATTCACCATTTTGTGTTATTATTGTAAAAAGCTTCTTCTATCTCGCTTCTGAACAATCATAAAATATTAGTGCATCTCTGCTCATTTTTTATAAGACTGGGGGAAAGTGCTATTCAAATAAATGCAAATATTCCACAATATCTCTGCTGAATTAATAAGGGGTCATGAAAACTGCAAGCACAGTAATTATAATAGAATTTGATAGAAGTAGTTCCATATGAATGTCACAAATTTCATTCATAGCAGGAGGTAAATTGTCCTGCTTTCTAACTTAAAAGCTTGAAAATATTGTATTTACTTCATTTCCAAGAGATGCTGATTTAGAAATGGATTGTGTGAGATTTTATCATTTGTGACAATTTTGGGGCAATATGAATATAATCCAGACAATAAATAAGACCCCAAATAGATAAATTCAATATATTCAAATTATTATTATTTATTTAAATTATTTATCTCTGTTTTGACACGTATTTCTAGATTTCTCTGTTCGTGGTTAGAGTCTTATCACAGGACGATTTACACATTTTACTTGAAATTGCTAACAAGTATGAATTGTTTGTAGATAAAATTGACTGTCAAACCAAATTATGAAAATATACGACACTATATATGATATATATATGATATAATATATTGCATGTCAAGTTGCTCATATTATTTCTTGTCATGTTTACATGATGCATGTATAATTGTAATATGAATGATCTGCAGGGGACTGATTTCACTTGAAGATAAAGTATATGTACTGGAGCCCATGCAGGAGGGAAACACACATCGTCTTTACAGAGGAGAACATCTTAAATTCACCCAGGGAACCTGCGGACACGGTCACAATATTTCATACCCAAACACCAGAGAATCCGTCTTCAGTTCTCACAGCAGCAGGGTGAGTTAAACAAAGCCACAAACCTTCAAAGATTACAGCTTTCAGCATCCAATAGTCGTTCTTTACATGTAGAATCATATGCAATGTGTTTGCCTTCTCTAATGTTACATTTCTGAATAATACTGAATATTTATTCTAATATCTAAAATATTTAGTTAACAATGTAGGGTTTTCATGATTAAAAGAGGGGGCATTTTTAGACACCAGAATTTTGTAAACACATAGGAGGAGGGGCTTTTTAAACTTATTTTGGTCCCACTTTGTATTAAGTGGCCTTAACTACTGTGTACTTACATCAAAAAATAAATACAATGTACTTATTGTGTTCATATTGTATTGCAAAACACTTTTGCTGATATTGAGGTGGGATACGGGTAAAGTTAGGGACAGGTGTGGTGGTGTGGGTAAGTTTAAGGGTAAAGTTAGGGACAGGTGTGGCGGTGTGGGTAAGTTTAAGGGTAAAGTTAGGGGCAGGTGTGGTGGTGTGGGTAAGTTTAAGGGTAAAGTTAGGGGCAGCTGTGGCGGTGTGGGTAAGTTTAAGGGTAAAGTTAGGGACAGGTGTGGCGGTGTGGGTAAGTTTAAGGGTAAAGTTAGGGACAGGTGTGGTGGTGTGGGTAAGTTTAAGGGTAAAGTTAGGGACAGGTGTGGTGGTGTGGGTAAGTATAAGGGTAAAGTTAGGGGCAGGTGTGGTGGTGTGGGTAAGTTTAAGGGTAAAGTTAGGGGCAGGTGTGGTGGTGTGGGTAAGTTTAAGGGTAAAGTTAGGGGCAGCTGTGGCGGTGTGGGTAAGTTTAAGGGTAAAGTTAGGGACAGGTGTGGCGGTGTGGGTAAATTTAAGGGTAAAGTTAGGGACAGGTGTGGTGAGTGGGTAAGTTTAAGGGTAAAGTTAGGGTCAGGTGTGGTGGTGTGGGTAAGTTTAAGGGTAAAGTTAGGGGCAGGTGTGGTGGTGTGGGTAAGTTTAAGGGTAAAGTTAGGGACAGGTGTGGCGGTGTGGGTAAGTTTAAGGGTAAAGTTAGGGACAGGTGTGGCGGTGTGGGTAAGTTTAAGGGTAAAGTTAGGGGCAGGTGTGGTGGTGTGGGTAAGTTTAAGGGTAAAGTGAGGGACAGGTCTGTCTATCGGTGTGGGTAAGTTTAAGGGTAAAGTTAGGGACAGGTGTGGTGGTGTGGGTAAGTTTAAGGGTAAAGTGAGGGACAGGTCTGTCTATCGGTGTGGGTAAGTTTAAGGGTAAAGTTAGGGACAGGTGTGGCGGTGTGGGTAAGTTTAAGGGTAAAGTTAGGGACAGGTGTGGCGGTGTGGGTAAGTTTAAGGGTAAAGTTAGGGACAGGTGTGGCGGTGTGGGTAAGTTTAAGGGTAAAGTTAGGGACAGGTGTGGCGGTGTGGGTAAGTTTAAGGGTAAAGTGAGGGACAGGTCTATCTATCGGTGTGGGTAAGTTTAAGGGTAAAGTTAGGGACAGGTGTGGCGGTGTGGGTAAGTTTAAGGGTAAAGTGAGGGACAGGTCTATCTATCGGTGTGGGTAAGTTTAAGGGTAAAGTTAGGGACAGGTGTGGCGGTGTGGGTAAGTTTAAGGGTAAAGTTAGGGACAGGTGTGGCGGTGTGGGTAAGTTTAAGAGTAGGGTATTTATACATTTAAAATGTAAGTACAATGTAAAAACATGTATTTACATAAAGTCCATTGTATCAAATTATTAATTTAAATGTAAGTACATAGTAGTTAAGGCCACCTAATATAAAGTGGGTCCCTTATTTTATTTTATATTTAAACTTACTTTATTTTATATTTTAAAATTGTATTTGTGTTATAAAACATTTTATTGTATTTTATTTGAAATATGTCACATTATGGAAATGAAATAGGTTGCTTTTAAAGTTGGTTTCTCAACCAGCCCAACACAGTAACACTGACTGTTCAGTTCAGGAAACCTGTTCAAGCTAGTGCATGGTGCACAAGGTCACAGATCACTCTTTGTTTGGTCACTTTATGGGCCACTGAAGTGTTTTCATAGGGCAGAAATGATCATTGTGTCTGAATGTTGTCATTGACTAAAGGCTGACAGATTCTTTCTGTCAAAATCTCAATACAAACTCAACTTTTTACACACTGGAGAGTCATTTTTGATATGTACGATTCAGAAACAGGCTTTATTCTCTCTTGAAAAGGATTTAACCTGATGTTGCTGCTCATTGAATTAAGCGCCTGTGTTTCATCAGATGTCTCTGTGTGGAAGTCAAGTGTTTTCATTTAATTAGACGCTTATCAGCTTTTCTCTTCAAACCGCAGCACAGGTGAAACAGCCTGTTAGGCGTTACGACCCTAATTCTTTTCAACATGAATCCTCACACACACAGATAAGTCCAGCCTTTTATTTCCATTAAAGAAAAACCAGTCACTGGAAACAATAAGAGACAGTTTCCATTGAGAGTGAGAGGAGTGATGCTGAATGCACGCTGAAGACAAGGGTCACCTTCTTGATAGTCTGTCCTGGCTGGATACTGTCTTAATATATACTGTAAATATTTATTTTAAAAAAGACTAGAATCTGTCAAACTATTTTTCCCCCTATACAGGCATCTGGCACTGAACAAATCCTGTTGCATGTGTTTAAACAGCCTAAATACACATGACATCTGATTTGTTCTAAATCAGATGCAAATCTGATATCTGCTCATTGGGAAAAACTAGCTTCAACAAGGGTGGTTTGCTGGTCTAAGTTAGTTTAAGCAGATTTTTATGATCTCCAGTCCAGCTGATGTTTAGTTGGTTTATCTTGTCAACTTGCTGGTTTGGTTGGGACAATCTTAACACATTCATTAATCATAATATTGTATCCCTGCAGCCTAAACCAGGAGGTTTGCTGGTCTAAGCTTGTTTAGCTGGTTGACCGGCTTGACCAATTTGCTTGAACGTTCTCATTCTAGAGCAGATCTTCACTTCACAGCTTGGGATTTAGTTTTCATTAATCATAACACCCTCCTTTTTATACTCCAATGGTGGAATAAAAATTGGCGGTTATATTTGAGCTATGAAGACTTTACTAGATGAAAATTATACAACCACTACTATATATGTATAATTTATATGCAGAATTAATTGTGGCTTGTAATATTTAATAGATCTTTCTAAAGCAAGCCGTTGTCGCATACATGTATTATGAGAAAGCCATTGTTGAAAACCAAAGAATGACTAATTAAAGAGTTATATAAACATAAAAGCTGAAAATTACTTCAAAGACTTTCCCCCTCAGCTGTAGCACTCAGACTTTTAAGAAACACACTTGACTTCTTATATTGCACATAGCATCCATATTTATATTGTATAACACAGTCCATATTTAATTAAATTAATTAATTTCATAAATTTTTATTATAACATTTTTATTAAATTTAATTAAATTAAAGGGGTCCTATAATGCCCCTTTTACAAGATGTAAAACAAGATGTCCCCAGAGTGTGTATGTGAAGTTTTAGCTCAAAATACCCCACAGATAACTATTTATAGTATGCTAAAATTGTCACTTTTTGAGGGTGAGCAAAAACACGCCGTTTTTGTGTGTGTCCCTTTAAATGCAAATGAGCTGCTGCTCCCGGCCCCCTTTCAAAAAGAGGGGGTGGAGCTTCAGGAGAATTAGTTAGCAGCTCCGATTACATCACGCAGGCACGCACTGAAAATGTCAGAAACTGTTCAGTCTTTCATGCCTTTTATGTTCAACCCGGAGTCGGACAATGATGGAGAGACTCATGTAGCTGCAACAGGACGTTTCTGAATGGTTAGTTGATGAATTTATGTAGCTGATGTGGAGTTTACTATCGTCAAGTCATCATTAGCATATTCTGCCATCTATAAATCGCTCATGTGGGAACTGTTGTAAGATGCACAGAGCCAGAGAATATCTGCTGCATGAAGAGAGAACAGTTTAATAGTTTAATTACGGTTATAACTTATGTTGTCATCTTGCTTTTACAACATATTGCATTTGTGTTCATACTGTATTGCAGTAAATGTGAAAAGACAGATATGCCAGCTTGAGCGACTCCCAAATGTGCTCGACTACAACTCTTCCTCTTCTCAACATGGCCTCACCCCCTTTGTTTCGTGTTCCCGGGGATGGGGTTTATGTAAATTGTAGAAAAATTTGTAGAATCGCGAATACATTTGTTGTAGTCCTTAAAAAGCAATTTCTTTAAAAGAAAATATCTCCCTTTGCTTTGAACGTTGAGCGTTGTAACTTTGCCAATGTTATTTATGCTCAAACAGCAACATTACACACTAACTAAAGTTTAAAAAAGGTGACATCATAATAAACCATCCCTTTCAAATAAATTAAATTAAACACTTACATTTATTATTTACACCTATTATTAATTACACTTACATTTGTGTTATTTTATAGTGTTAGTGACTTTAATGTTATACTAAAAAGTGGAAAATATATGGGTGAGGGTGGGTGAGAACTGCTTGAAAGACTCTGCGTTTGAAAGGAGACGCTTATAATATCTATAAAAGACAAGTGGGTCTTTCGCACGAGTAAATGAGATTGCCAGGCAATCCGAAGGCTGTTAAAGTGAATGGTCTCCTGGAACGCACATCAGATGTAGTTTGAGGGCAATGCTGAACCCAGAAGAGGATGTTCAATCACACACTGATCTGTTAATAGAGGGCACATTTGGAAGAGAGGTGAAGACGTCACCTCTGGGCCTTAAAGGCCATGTCGACTCTTAGCAAAATGGGCCTTGGGAGATTTTATAAAAGGTTCTTGAGTGAAACCTCTATTAACTGTGTCCTTCAGAGGAAGAGGGTGAAGCTTAATCATGTTCTGTCTTTCTTTCCCTGCAGCATAAAAGAGACGCCCAGAGCAGCACCAAGCATGTGGAGTTGATCATCGTCGCAGACAACCGCGAGGTAATGAAAAGATGCTTTTGACCTCACACGCATCTGCAACCTTCAATCATCTAAACCAGTGCTTCTAACCAGTTGGTCGTGACACAAAAATTAAATGCATTTCTGTTCTAAGTGGGTCACAGACATCAATGATGCTCAGTGCAAATGATAGCTAACCATATTATAGTCCATGTATTATCAACAAGCAGTTTGGCACAAATTCATTAGTTAACTAGAAGAAGCTAGTTGAATTATGCAGATGTCAACAGGTTTGACATGTTCTCGTCCTCAAAAACCAGAACAAAAGAAAATGTGATCCAGACTACATGAAATACTGATTCACGTGCAACAAAGATCAACGTGCCGTTTTATACGCTGAATTATTGGCTGCCAACAGCATGAAACCAGCAATTTACAAGAAGCATTTAGAAACCAAATACTCAAAATGGAATTCATGGAAATATTCATAAATCTCAAAGAATATGCTAATTTAAATAACACTGCACTATAAAAATTTGTGGGGATAAAATTTGTATTCTGTTTGGGACACCACTTGATATAATTGATATGATTTAATGTATTACTATTATAGGTTTTATTCATATTTTAAATTAGCTTTTGTTATATTTTTGTATCTTTAAGTTATTTAAATATACAAAATATTATATATAATATAATTTTATTATGGACTGATCAGGCATAACATTATGACCACCTTCCTAATATTGTGTTGGTCACCCTTTTGCTGCCAGAACGGCCCTGACCCATCGAGGCATGGACTCCACTAGACCCTTGAAGGTGTGCTGTGGTATCTGGCACCAAGATGTTAGCAGCATATCCTTTAAGTTCTGTAAGTTGCGAGTTCTGTAAGCATCACACTGCCTCCGCCAGCTTGCCTTCTTCCCATAGTGCATCCTGGTGCCATGTGTTCCACGTGATGTAAAAGAAAACGTGATTCCTCAGACCAGGCCACCTTCTTCCATTGCTCCATGGTCCAGTTCTGATGCTCATGTGCCACTGTTGGTGCTTTCGGCGGTGGACAGGGGTCAGCATGCGCACCCTGACTGGTCAGCGGCTATGCCGCTACAAACTGAGATCACTGTATATTCTGACACCTTTCTATCAGAACCAGCATTAACCTCTTGAGCAGTTTGAGCTCCAGTAGCTCGTCTGTTTGATCGGACCACACACGCCAGCCTTCGCTCCCCACATGCATCAATGAGCCTTGGCCGCCCATGACCCTGTGGCCGGTTCACCACTGTTCCTTCCTTGGAGCACTTTTGATAGATCCTGACCACTGCAGACCGGGAACACCCCACAAGAGCTGCAGTTTTGGAGATGCTCTGACCCAGTCGTCTAGCCATCACAATTTGGCCCATGTCAAACTCGCTCAAATCCTTACGCTTGCCCATTTTTCCTGCTTCTAACACTTTGAGGACAAAATGTTCACTTGCTGCCTAATATATCCCACCCACTAACAGGAGCCGTGATGAAGAGATCATCAGTGTTACTCACTTCACCGGTCATAATGTTATGCCTGATCGGTGTATATAAATATAATAATTTTTTTATGTGATTTTGTAGTTGTTGTTGTTTAAATAGTTTTAATTTATTTTAATTTCAAGTTAGTAATTTTAGTACTTAAACCTATTTCAGCAAGTTGGAAAGGCAACATGTTTGCTTATTTTCATTTAGTTTAAGTTTTTCATCTAATCGTCTAAAGTTTATTTTATTTTATGTTAGCTTTATTTCTATTAACATAAATAACATATTTTTAGTTTTAAGGACACTGTCCTGAAGCATAACCAGCTGAACTACATCATTGTATCTCCATACATCCTGACCTCTATCTAAAGAGGTCATGACCCCTTCGAGTTTAGGGAGTCAAGGAGGTGAGAGGTCAAAGGCTAATGCAGATTAGATTGTTTGTTTGCACAGGAAGTGAGGACGCCCAGCTGTGATCACTTGACCTCTTTATAGTTTGCCTATTAAACAGTGATTTTAATGTGCATTGCCAAAATAATTTCTTTCTGTCTTTGAGGGGCCTTTCAAATATTCTGTCCTGTGATATTTTAAGGAAAAGAACAAAACCTGATCATTCTGTTTGATGAATGATCTTTATTTTCTCCAGATGTACCTGTTGAAACCAGGAAGTTGTTAAAGAAAGAATTAGAAATGGTGCATTGCAGATTTGACAGCAATCAAAGCTTCCATCCAGCGATTATTTTCACTCAACTCACAACACCCAAAGGCAGCAATCATGGGTGACAAATCTCCAATATGTGCTTTTATTTTGTAAAGCTGTTTTTACACCCACCAACTGAGTTTCTGGACATCAAGCACTTCTGGTCATGTTTGGCTCAACATATGTGTGCCGCTGCCCGTGGAAAATGGATTACCTCATGTGACGTTTACCGCAGTCGGCCAATGAATGACACATTTGGCTCTAGTTTAAAGGCTTTCTTGTTTTGCTTTGCATTTCAGTATCAGAAACAGGGGAAAGATGTGGAGAAAGTGAAACAGAGGCTTGCTGAAATAGCCAACTATGTGGACAAGGTAAACTTAGAAATCGATAATTAATTTATTAATAAATTAATAATTAATACCACCACATAAGAGATCATTTTCTAACACACTCACACATAGATATATAATGTATATATATGCGTGTGTGTGTAAAAAAAAAAAAAAGTGTATGTGTGTGTATAAACCAAAGAAACTATTTATATAAATTACATGCATACTAAATCAAAAATCAAAGTGTAGGATCATTTTTGTAGGAAAATGCTTATATTAACTTAAAATTTAAATGTAGTCATTCTGATTTGCATTCAAGCCAATTTCTAACACTATATCTTACATATAGATATAGTGTTATTTCATCACCAGATGTGATGAAATAAAGCGGAAAGAAAATTATTTTATATTTGTGCAACTTGTGTATCTTAAGCCAGATTTTGTTGGGTTTTCGTCCCTTGAAACATCTTTGCTGTTCTGCTTTGACCTGACTAGCTAATGTTAGCGCTGCCATGTTTCAGTTTTACAGATCGCTGAATATCCGAGTGGCTCTGGTGGGGCTGGAGGTGTGGAGTGACGGAGACAAATGCTCCATCACACAGGATCCGTTCACATCGCTCCACGAGTTCCTGGACTGGAGAAAACTCAAGCTGCTCCCGCAGAGACCCCATGATAACGCTCAGCTGATCAGGTGACTGCTGAGGGCCGGCAGGTGGAAAACACACCAATGCGGTTTACCACTAGAACCAATGCACTTTTACTTCCAGGAAATTCCCATTTTGAATGGTTTTGCCATTTCTTATTTTGAAATGTTGAAAATGCATAAGGTTTTATTCACATATTTGTATTTAAAACAATTAATTTCTATTGAAAATGTACCCAGGCTGATGTATGACGCTGTAGATGAACATCTGTGTCACATGACTTCCTGTTTTCCCTCCTCAGTGGGGTTTACTTCCAAGGAACCACCATCGGAATGGCTCCCATTATGAGCATGTGCACTGCGGAACAGTCAGGGGGCATTGTCATGGTGAGTGACATCTGTCAATCATTAACAATGAATGATCATTCAGGTTCATCTACATTTTTATAAGTTTATAAGTTTATAATTTATTTAATAGCAGTTAGCTTCATTGTTTTTTTGGCAGTTTTTTACAGTATATGAACTGTTTTAACAAGTTGCTTATTTTGAAACCAAAGAGACTTGTTTTTGTTACATTTTGCTTTAAACGGAACCTATAATGCCCCTTTTTACAAGATGTAAAATAAGTCTCTGATGTCCCCAGAGTGTGTATGTGAAGTTTTAGCTCAAAATACCCCACAGATCATTTTTATATAGCATGTTAAAAATACTACTTTTTGGAGGTGTTTTTGTGTTTGTCCCTTTAAATGCAAATGAGTTGCTTCTCCTGGTCCCCTTTCAAGAAGAGGACGGAGCTTCAAGAGCTCATCCTCCAGAATACCAGCAACAACAAAACACTGAATTTGTCAGAAACTGTCAGTAGCGGTGTTCAGCCTTATGTGTTCAATCATCTGACTGTACTGTGCTTAATAAATGCACATTTATGAATTACGAAGACGGTGTGCATGTCGGGATAAAAATAACGATAGCTCTGGTCTCCTGTTGCCTTCACATGCAATCAGAAATTTCATGATTCCCACTTCTGAAGTCGTGATTACGAGCTCGTTACATTCAAGTGGGCGACTTCAAAGGGCGTTCATGCGCAATTTTTAACTAGGAAACTTGTATTTACGATAATTCTGATAGCATATGAGGGCAGCATCAGTGAAAACAGGCAGAGACAATTATAGCTTTAGCAAAATTAGCCATACAGAGTGACAACAAGCTCTTTCAGAGATGCAATTTGGAAGGACTCACAAGATATAATGTGTGATACTTACTTTTGTCTGGATCTAAAGTTTGCACACAACGTATTGACCCATCTTTCAGAATCAACCTTTTTAAAAATCTAGCCTTGAAAAGACTGTCATTTGTCCAGCAGTCCAGCGCAAAATTATTGGTGCAGACTAGCAGTTTTCTTCGGGACATTTCTTTTGAAAATTAAATTTAACCACGATGTCCTCAATGTATATATATTTTGAAAAGTGTTACATACTTCTATATATTTTAATATATTTTATATATACAATTTTGAATATATATATATTCATTTTGTCACATAATATCTCTGTTATATGTGTTTTAGTTGCATTTCAAGCATCAGGTAGTTCTCTAATCCGAGGTTACCCGAGGTTGCTCTGGTCGCTAACGTCTAGATGAATCCTTCTTTCCTGTGCCAGATGAGGACACTAACTCACTCAGTACGGCCGTCTAGAGACGCTTCCACATGAATCAAACCAACACACTGATCACAGCACACGACGATAACATTCTACTGAGACACAAAATCAAAGCGGCTCTCTGAGATACAGACGGAAAGTGTTGCATGTGTTCTTGCTCAGCAAATCATTTGAAGTTACAGTCGTTGACTTTTTATAGCTGGCTACCTGACTAATAACACCTCCAGTTTAATAGCACAAACATTCGAAGGAAACTAATCGCTTTCGTTCTGCTTGCATAGAGTGTGTTTCTGGCCTTAAGGTTGGAGTAAATTGGACCATCTCAGTATTTGTGCTTTGACTGAGGATCCCATTATGTGGAGCTTCTCCATTATGGATCATGTGTCGCATGCAGTTTCTACCAAAGCATTTTATCTTCGTCAGACAAAACAACAAAAGACATGCATGTTTTCTTCATGGACTCATTCATCGGATGCATTTTATTCCCTTTAGCCGCCTCTTGCAGACTGGTTGCTATTGTTTTTGCTGTTTGATTTAGTGAGTTGCCACCATAAAAGCCACAATATTTCACGATCCCATGACATATTGTGTTCAGCGAGGTTTGTCCTCATTTGACCAGTTCTCACTAAACATCATGAGTGATAATAGGACTTAAGTGTCCAGAAAATTCAGTCGATAGTAAATGAGATTATACCCTGATTATAGATGATTGTGTTCAGCTTAGAATGCACACATACACTTGGAAATAAAATTCACAAATGATATCAAAAGAAGAACAATAATGTTAAATGGAGTGCAAATGGAGACTTCTTACACAAGTCTCCTGCTTCTCTTATTTTTCTGCTGCAAAAAACCCTAGTAATCTTAAATTTGTCTCCTCTAGAGTGAGAAAATTTTAACTTTTGCCACAGTGCATTCGGATATAAACATCCTTTAACCAACGAGGCTTTTGCAAATCCAATTTGCTGTATTCCCACTTGGTTTAAAACTGATCTGGTTCTTTTCATATGCTCTAAATGGACTTTACACACTCCTGTCCTTCAAACGCTTCATCAGAGTTCATCTATAATCTGGTGCAGCATTGCATCATTCATATTTAAATGAAGTCATTGTCATACGTTTCTTGACAAACATGCCTCTTTTCTATGCAAATAAAGCTCATTATAGAATGTGCATGATTCATAAGCATCAGCATTTTTGCCTGATACAGTTATTAAATTCCTGGAAAGCTGGCTGGAAGAAAAGATGTATTTAATATAGACATTTGTGTGCAGATTCATGGGATTATACCAGTAGTAATTGTAGCCAGCTAAAGGTGTTTTTGATATACCTTATATGCAACATACACTACTGTTCAAAAGTTTGGGGTCAGTAAGATGTTATATTTTTTAGATAAGTCTCTTTTGCTCACCAAGGCTGCATTTATATGATCAAAAATACAGTAAAAACTACCCTGACGTCATCATACTCAATTCTAGTCAGAATATGAATCTGATACTGCTCCATTGGGCTGTGATTATGGGGTGTGTTTCAACCGAACCAGGAAAGAAAATGCCTCTGCACTCAATTCGATAGACCTACAACCAATCAGAGCAACGGAGTGAGCGACGCATGTTGAGCGACGCATTGTAGTGGGAAGTTCGGATCATTTTATGGACTCAGATCTTTGAATCATATTCAGCAAAATGAACAAATCTTTTTTTCAAGTCATTTTGTTCATTTCAGCAGAATATGATTAAAACGTCACATGTTAAATTCCCCAACACATCTAGTACTTATGCAAACATTGATCACATTTGGAATAAAAATAAATAAATGATAAGCTAATGCAGCCAAGGCCAAACTTTAAGAAAGAAACGATTCATTAATTTCTTAGCTGGGTCTTCAGGGATCCGAGTCGCTTCACATTTATCACGTCTGTTCCCTGGAAAGATTAGTAACGTTACACCTCTCCTGTCTTCGGGTTTGAGTCGTTCCGTGATCAGTGTCTGACCTGGGCTGTGACAGCCTCATATGCAATGCATGCAGTCCTGAAAACAGAATTGATTAGTTCACCTCTCGAGTCTTCGGGTTTGAGTCATTCGTTCACCGACTCACAGCCCCATCGGCTGAATGCAGAAGATCCTGTACAGAACCGATGGCATGTAGCGCATGCGCGGTCAACACAAAATGAACAAATCGCTTTCCGAGACAACTCTTTGTTCCCAAGTCATATTTAAGATTAGATCAAAAAGAACGACTCATTCATGAATGACACATCACTAACGCATAGTTGTCAACAGAACTCAACTGCACACACGCTGGAAGAAGTAGAAGAAGATGAGTGTAAACGATCTTTGCCGGTGTTGTAAAAAGAATTTAAGGATACACGGAGTATTTACTAACACGATCATCATTTTTGAGAGAAACAGTAAAGGTGAATGCATATACGAACAAGTTCTTCGTTTAGGATTAGAACGAATTTAACCCAAGCGCTCTTTGGTGACGTGGATGATTATGTTGCATTATCTGTCAATCATTGTATAAAGCCCGCCCAAACATTTGATTGGTCCAAACAGCTCCTGTTTGGGCATAGTTACTCCACAACGGAACAAGTCCAGACCGAACTTCCCGACCTCAAATGTTGTGGGCGGGGCTAAGTTTAACTGGCATCCAGGCTAAGTAAAAACAGTTATATTGTGAAACATTATTACAATTTAAAACAACAGTTTTCTCTTTGAATATATCGTAAAATGTAATGTATTCCTGTGATCAAAGCTGTATTTTCAGCATCATTACTCCAGTCTTCAGTGTCACATGATCCTTCACAAATCATTCTGATATTCTGCTCAAGAAACATTTCTCATTATCAGGGTTAAAAACAGTTGTGCATCATATTTTTGTGGAAATCTCAAATAGAAAGTTTATCATTTATTTGAAATAGAAATCATCATAAATGTGTTTACTGGCACTGTTCATTGATTTAATGCACCCTTGAGGAAATAAAAGTATTAATTCTTGACCCCAAACTTTTTTAAATCATTTGGTTCCAGTATTTTTTTAAATCATAAGCTCTGAAAGAGAACTTTCCTCTGCTCACACACAAACCACTACCTGACACGGATAGTCACTCAGGCGCTCAGAACTGAACTGAAGCTGGCGAATTTCCTTCATTTTAATTTGATTTTCACGTGTTTGGCAGACGTGCCGTTACCAAAGCGACTTACAGGAACGACTGTAATTGTGTCTGTCCTGCCTCATCAGCACACACCCTTCCCCAAACAAAGCCTGCAGAACGGTTTGGTTGTGTTCTGGCAGCACTCAAGCAATTACAGCAGCGCACGGATCTTGAGTTATGCAGCTCTGACGGATTTGTGGAAAAGTAATTATAAAGGCCGTTAGTGTCTGCTCATTACTGATCTCATGTGAAACCGTTTTCTGAGAGAAAAACAAACGTGCATGAGGAGAGATGTGGGGATAAATCTAATCTGGGGAGGGAAGGTGGAACACAACGGATAACGCCTTTCTGCTCTCTGGGGTCACAGAGGAAGAAATTGCCCTTGTTTGTTTTAAATTGAAATTGATTGCTTATTTTGAAATCACCAAGCCGCTTTCAAGCATTTATTTGTATTGTGCTTGCCTTACACTTTCTTTATGAATTCTTGTTTCCTCCATGGAATAAAAAAAATAAAACTTTATCTCACAATTCTTTCAAGACTATTTTTTCTCAGAATTTTGAGATGCAAACTCAAACTCAGAATAAACTCGTAATTCTGAGGGGGAAAAGTCAGAACTGTGAGAGTCACATTGTGTGTGCGGCGTAAACATGATGATGGTTATTGTAGTTCTAGCATCTCACTTGCACAAAAACAGATTCAGTATTCCTCAAAACGAACAAAAACAAGAAAACAGTGAATGCAAACCTGCAATAATTAAATGTTAAACAATACAAATCTACTTTATGTATTTAATCTCACTTTATTCACCATTGCTGCTGACCTTTGATAATCCAGTTCAACCATACTAAGTAAAAATGTTTTTGTTTTTATTGCTGAAGTAAGAGTGTTGAACTTTCTTTTCCTGCTTCCTTCTGCTTTGCACTTTTTTTTCCTTTTTGTCATAAAAAGCAAGCCCAGCCAAAGTGAGAAAACAACAAAAGTAATGTAACAACACTTTCCATAAAAACTAACTTAATTAGTTACTTTTTTAGGGCATATGTATTTCTGCTTTCTGGGGTCACAGAGGAAGAAATTAACTTAAGAGACTTGAGAGAAATCAACTTGAGAAACTAACTTGGTTACTTTTTTAAGGAGTAATGCATTATTGTAATGCATTACTTGCTTTCTCCCAACTCGCAATTGTGAGAAACAAGGTCGCTATTTTTCTTAACTTTCTGGCTCTCTCTGTCCTTTAGGATCACTCTGATAACCCCCTCGGCGCTGCAGTTACTTTGGCCCATGAGCTTGGGCACAACTTTGGCATGAACCATGACACGCCGGAGCGCGGGTGCGGCTGCAGAGCGACCGTGGACCGGGGCGGGTGTATCATGACCCCCTCTACTGGGTGAGAGCAGCAAAATAATTTAATGTATAGACTATTTTGGTGTTTGTAAACTGTGATGATGTGTTTTGTGGACGGAGCTTACCTGGTGTCAGAAAGTGTCAGTTCTGCAGTAGCAGTCTATGGAAGCCAAATAATAAAAGAATAAAAAAGGTAAATGTGAGTTTACATCCTGCAATTCTGACTTTTTTCTCAGAATTGTAATATAAACTCGCAAGTCTGAATTTGCGAGATATAAACGTATATAAAATATTTTGCAATACCATATGGCATCTAATGGTATATATATATATATATATATATATATATATATATCTTCTCTTTTTCTTTTTTTGTATTGGTTATATATATATATATATATATATATATATATATATATATATATATATATATATATATATATATATATACTATAACTATAAAAAAAATTTTATTTAAAAAAATATTTATTTACTTACCCTCGTGTCATTTCAAGTCTGTATGACTTTCTTCTGTGGAACATAAATATTTTTATTTTTTATTAATTAATTTAAAAAATCAGAAATTTTTTGTGTGAAAGCCAACAGGATTCAATGTTGTTTGTACCCCAGTGTTCTTCAAAATATGTTATTTTGTGTTTAGCTGAAAAATGAAAGTCCCACAGTAAATTCTGTAACTCATCAGCTGACGTTGTGAGCGTGAATCATTTTCTCATTCTGTTTTACCTAGACCTTCATCTGGTCTCCTCAGCATATGACGGCTCTGTTTGTTAGAGGTTAGCTGTCTTTCTGCCTCATTACTCCATTTGGTCATCTGCACAACAGCAGACTTTAACACCCCACCCGGCAGGACAGCATTAGCCTTTAGCCACATGCTTCCAATTGACCCCACGGGTACATGTCTGATAGCTATTTCATAAAAACATCAGAGCTTGTGCAAATTGTTGCTGATTTATTGTCATCTGTTGTGCTGTTAGACGGGACGCCTGGTTTTATGGTCAGATGTTTCGAGATCTGTGATGAAGAAACAACTCAAAACACATGAATTAATGCATACGTACAAAACATGGACACAATTTTAGTTCATACTGATTCAATTCTTAAAGGGTTTGTTAGTTGTGCAGTTATGTTAAATTAATAACATTTATATTTAGTGCTGTCATATTGATTAATCACATCTAACATAAAAGTTTGTGTTTATATAATATATGTATGTATGTATATGTGTGTGTGTACATACAAACCTGATTCCAAAAAAAGTTGGGACACTGTACAAATTGTGAATAAAAAAGGAATGCAATAATTTACAAATCTCATAAACTTATATTTTATTCACAATAGAATATAGATAACATATCAAATGTTGAAAGTGAGACATTTTGAAATGTCATGCCAAATATTGGCTCATTTTGGATTTCATGAGAGCTACACATTCCAAAAAAGTTGGGACAGGGAGCAATAAGAGGCCGGAAAAGTTAAATGTACATATAAGGAACAGCTGGAGGACCAATCTGCAACTTATTAGGTCAATTGGCAACATGATTGGGTATAAAAAGAGCCTCTCAGAGTGGCAGTGTCTCTCAGAAGTCAAGATGGGCAGAGGATCACCAATTCCCCCAATGCTGCGGACAAAAATACTGGAGCAATATCAGAAAGGAGTTTCTCAGAGAAAAACTGCAAAGAGTTTGAAGTTATCATCATCTACAGTGCATAATATCATCCAAAGATTCAGAGAATCTGGAACAATCTCTGTGCGTAAGGGTCAAGGCTGGAAAACCATACTGGATGCCCGTGATCTTCGGGCCCTTAGACGGCACTGCATCACATACAGGAATGCTACTGTAATGGAAATCACAACATGGGCTCAGGAATACTTCCAGAAAACATTGTCGGTGAACACAATCCACCGTGCCATTCGCCGCTGCCGGCTAAAACTCTATAGGTCAAAAAAGAAGCCATATCTGTGGCAAAGTGGAAAACTGTTCTGTTTTCACATCTTACACATCTGGAAAGGCACCATCAATGCTGAAAGGGATATCCAAGTTCTAGAACAACATATGCTCCCATCCAGACGTCGTCTCTTTCAGGGAAGACCTTGCATTTTCCAACATGACAATGCTAGACCACATACTGCATCAATTACAACATCATGGCTGCGTAGAAGAAGGATCCGGGGACTGAAATGGCCAGCCTGCAGTCCAGATCTTTCACCCATAGAAAACATTTGGTGCATCATAAAGAGGAAGATGCCACAAAGAAGACCTAAGACAGTTGAGCAACTAGAAGCCTGTATTAGACAAGAATGGGACAACATTCCTATTCCTAAACTTGAGCAACTTGTCTCCTCAGTCCCCAGACGTTTGCAGACTGTTATAAAAAGAAGAGGGGATGCCACACAGTGGGAAACATGGCCTTGTCCCAACTTTTTGAGATGTGTTGATGCCATGAAATTTAAAATCAACTTATTTTTCCCTTAAAATGATACATTTTCTCAGTTTAAACATTTGATATGTCATCTATGTTGTATTCTGAATAAAATATTGAAATTTGAAACTTCTACATTATTGCGTTCTGTTTTTATTCACAATTTGTACAGTGTCCCAACTTTTTGGAATCAGGTTTGTGTGTGTATGTATGTGTATCTATATATATATATATATATATATATATATATATATATATATATATATCTCTTCAAGCATCAGTTGTAATTGGTTTTATGATAAAGTCAAATATCACTCGAAACCAAAAAAAGCGAGTCTGGGAAACAAAAAAACTTATAGATAGCACCTAACTTTATTATTGAACTTCTGCCTTTTTATTGAACAGAAATAGTAAAGAGTGACAGGAGATTAAGCAGAAAAAGAGGGCAAATGGGGTCAGGATTCAACATGCATAGTGATTGACAGGCATTGGCTGTTTCTGATTGGCTAAGATTCAGTGCTGTCAAAGAAACGGGTGTGATTTCTCACAACACCAATTTGAGTGGTATCTGTCAGGTAGTAGAGACATTTAATGTGGTGCTCCAAAGAATTCACTTGTAGCAATTTTGTGTCTGTAATAGCAGTTGTCTTGTTTAATTCTAGGGAAGTAAATCACACATTTCCAGGCCGTGTTACATTTTCTCAGGAGGCAGATGGTCGTGCAGCGGCCAACTCAATCCCGGCATTCTCTAGCGTGTATCAGTTCATCTGCATGAGTGTTTTAGCTGGACTGCGTTCATGATAAACCCGCAGCACGACACTCGATTATAAAGAGGTGTCATGAAGAACCTGGCTCTAATGGCCAGACGAGAAAAACAGATCTCATCCAGAAGTAGAAAGACAGACAGAAAATAAGAAACATATTTGTCAGTTTTGTTCCACCTGCCTTCAGCACCTTATACAAATGAGAGTCTGGAATCGAACAATTAAGATGGATATTTCTTCCATTACAGCACATTAGTCTGATTCTCCTCTTTCATAGATCAAAGCGTAAATTAATTTAACATCACAGCAGGTGCTGGTTTAGGAGCTTCACATCTATATAATTGCATTAATTAAGACATGAGTGGTGAAAAATCCCTCCGAGATCTGAAGCAGATCCTTCATTCCTACAGGTTTGATTAATCTAATCTCAAGTAGCCAGACTTTATTTGCACAAAGTGTGTTCAGAGGCTTATTCTGAAGAAGACAGGAAGAGACTGTTTGACTGACAGCTCAAGCCACTAATGTGATGTTTTGAAGCAGATAGATCTGAAATTAATTAATTGGTTCATTGCAGGTTATGAGTGTGAGTTTGAACTGGCCACACCCCACAGGATCATAGGAACATCTAAGATCATTATAGGGGCTTTCGCACAGGGTACTTCTAGGAACTTAGTTGTATTTGCACCGCCAGTAGGAACTCTGAAGTGACTGAGAACGCCAGAGCCTGAGTGAACAGC
This sequence comes from Paracanthobrama guichenoti, assembly GCA_018749465.1. Lineage (NCBI taxonomy): Eukaryota > Metazoa > Chordata > Actinopteri > Cypriniformes > Gobionidae > Paracanthobrama > Paracanthobrama guichenoti. The sequence continues at coordinate 32,081,936 of CM031954.1, forward strand.
GCTCACATTCTCTGTCTTCATTAGTTTACAATCTGTTTAACAGTCCTGTCTAATACGTTATTAGACAGACCTGTTATACAAAGAAAGACAGTATATGAAAAGCGTTTGCCGTGTGGTTGATGTCCAATGTCGCTAGCTTAGCAGATATAGCCTTCATAATCATGTTTCGCTTGGTTCCCTCAGAGTTGCTTTTGGTTGGATTTTCTCTTTTTAACGTAAAGGTTGACAGGTCCATCTATCACTTTTCCATGTTCGTAGAGTAAATATAGTCTATTAATCTGTGTGTGTAGACGGCGTTTTTTAAAAATGCATGCATTTGGCCAATCAGCATACACTTGGTCTCTCTGTTGAATCCAACACGGAAGTGACTTAAACTGCAGTTTATTGACTGGCTTCAAAATGGAGTTGTTAGAATTCTAGTCAATTCTAAAGTTAAGTTTAATAAACTGTGACATAAACGATTTTTTCAAATACTTAAATCATTTAACTTTTGATTTCAGATGGATGGGGAAAATAAGGAGGATGGAGTAGCTTTCACAAATAGCCACTTTATAGAGAAATGACAATCATTTATTCACCCTCATGTCATTCCAAACAATAAAAAAAACAATGGGGTCCAATGTTTTTTAGAACATCAACGTCCTTCAAAATCTCTTTTGTGATCAGCAGAAGAAAGTCATGCAGGTTTAGAATGACATGAAGGTGAGTAAATAAACACAGCTTTAATTTTTGGGTGAGCTATCCCATTAAATATTGCATAAACACTGTATAATGTATAGATATAGTGTAACAGAAGGACTCAGGTAGGCGACTCTCCATTGTGCCCACATACACACACACACAAAGGTTCTGTGGCTCCTAACGCTGCTATATTTGTTCCTGTCTCTATAGAGTCTTTGGAAGCTCCTCATACCCTCATAGAGAACAAACCCCACTCACAGTGAGATGCTCTGTGCCCGTGGCACTGCTATTACCGGCACCTCCATTGTGCGGCCGCCTGTTGAGCCGAATCCAGAGGAGGTGTTTTGAGAGCTTAGATACACTCGAGTCACTGTGGCTTATCGCTGAGCGCTGATCTTTGGGTTGGCATCAGGAGGCAAGAGGAAGCATCTGCTTATCGCTCATCCTCCCGCAGGCTTATGCCACCCTGGCACCGGGCGTCGTGTGTACAGTTGGTCCAGCGAGCATGGGGGCCGATGCTAGCCAGATTTCCGTGCTTGCGTTTGCCTCGTGGTCTTAGTACGTGTGCCAGGAATGAAGCGAACATCACTCGTCTCTTCCACAGTATTCACCCGCTCAGCTGCATACTAATGGCCATAGCAAAGCCAACTGGATTCTGAACTGAGTGCTGGTCTATGCTGAAAAGATAAGCTGCAGATCTGTGAAAGGAGGAGGTAAACAGAGCCCAGCTCTTTGTGTGATGGCTGGCAAAGTTTAAGCTTTGAAACTGAATTTATTAAACACTTGTTACACTTTCAGTTTAAATAGAAATGACAATGCTGTCATCATTTGGTCATTGAACCACAGAACAGCGCCCTGGCAACCGCGCACATCATCCTATAGTGTTATGACACATGCTTTTTTTCTCCAGAAATGTAAAACTCTCTAGTGATACTTTGCAGTATGAATTGCTGTGCTGGTCCAGGCTGGTTTAGAGCTGGGTTTATGCTGGTCTACCTGCTAAACTGGCATGACTGGCAGAGGCAGGGATTGTTGACAAGTATTAGTATTTTCAATAATGATGTTGTATCTATAAAACATATTAATCTTAAATATATTTTATTGCTTTATTTGATTTACTATATTATTTACATTGTATTATTATTTTATTATTTAGGAGGACAATTCATATATATAATCAGAGTTATAACTATATATTTGGATTTACATTTATATATTCAGGCTTATAAATATATATTCAGATTTGTATCTATATATTCAGATTTATATTTGTATATTCACCATTTACATATAATTATTTCCTGTTTGCCTCCCCTCCCCCATAATATATGCTAGTGCTCAAGAGGGGGAAAGTAGTGGACAGGTTAAAATTTTCACTGGACGGAGTCACCATTCCATCCATTACTGAGCAGCCAGTCAAGAGCCTCGGTAAGCTCTTTGATAGCAGCCTTAAAGATTCTGCCTCCGTCCAGAAAACCAGCAAAGAGCTTGAGTCGTGTCTTAGCAAGGTGGCCAAATCAGGTCTTCCTGGGAAGTTTAAGGCCTGGACTTACCAGCATTCTATCCTGCCCCGGATCTTGTGACCCCTGCTGGTGTACAAAGTGCCCATAACAACTGTTGAGGCATAGAGAAAAGATCAGCAGCTACAGTGATTGCAAAGATGGATTGGTTTACCTCGCAGTCTGAGCAGTGCTGCTTTGTATGGCATCAGCAACGTCCTGCAACTCCCGATCAGCAGCCTTGCTGAAGAGTTCAGGGTGCCAGGAGCATTCCCGTTGGATGTTCCTGCATGGCAGCACAGAGAGTCTAGGGATCCAAAGGTGGCAGCAGCTGGCATACAGGTGCGAACAGGCAGGAAATGGAGTGCAGAAAAGTCGCTGGAGGTGGCTGAGTCACGGCTAAGGCACAAGGTGCTGGTAAGGCCCATTGCAACAAGGCATGCAGGCTTTGTCTATTTCCCGGTAACTAGAGTTGACAATGCTCACAGTAAAGAGCATCAACATCTTGTTCAGGAAGAAGTGCGGGCAGGCGTAGAGGATGTAAGAGCTAGCAGGTTGGTGGGAATGGGATAGCAAGGACCTTGGACTAAATGAGAAAATGTTTAGCAACGTAAGATCAACTGGGCCGACATCTGAAAAGCAGACTTCCATCATATAAGGTTCTTAGGCCCTGACACAAATGGTACACTTCAACATTTTCGATCTTGTTGACTTACAATGACTGGCGCGTGTCCATCAAGTCCATGAGAACATAGGTTGTCCCATTTGTCATTTTAGGTTTCAGAAGGGTGCTTGTGAGTGCCCCCTTTGCAGTCGATATGCACCCCCGATGCACACTTTTTATGAGCCCACACTGGTACGAGCTCTGCAGCAGACATCTTCCCAACAATCCGAGTGCCGTTATGTCACAAAAGTGTGGAATCGTAGGAAGATCAGAAGTGTTTAGGGTGCCATTTGGGACAGGGCCTTAGTCCATAATGTCTACAACGTCCTACCAAGTCCAGCAAACCTCCAAGACACCTTCCTGTCCCCTTTGTTCAGGAAGGGGATCCCTAGAACACCTCCATAGCAGCTGCCCAAAAGCCCTTGGAGATGCGTGCTATCGCTGGCGCCTTTACCAGGTGCTTAAGGCAGTTGCTGAGAGCATAGCCACAGCTATCAGTTCCATCAAGGGCCACCTCAGAGCCGGAGAGAAGGCCCATCCACAACCGAGAGCAAAGTCAGGCTTCTTCAACACTGACTGGCAATTGGAGGTGGATCTTGGTAAATGGCTGAAGATCCCAACCACAATAATATCCACGCAGCTTCATCTAGACCATGATCGTCAATGATCATTATGTCATATTCTACCAAGCACTTGATCTTGCTGGAGCTCACTGTACCTTGGGAAGAGTGTGTCGACGAGGCCAATGAGAGGAAGCACACAAAGTACCAGTAGCTAGTGGAAGAGTGTAGGAGGCAGGGCTGGCAAATGCATTGTGAGCCTCTGGAGGTGGGCTGCAGAGGATTTGCAGGGCGATCACTCTGCAAAGTGTTTACACTACTAATCATCACCAGGGAGGCAAAGAGAAAGGCGAAGATGCACAGAAATGCAAAACCATGGGAAAATGCTGTTGGGTCACAGGACGGTGTCTGATGTTGAAAGACCCAAAACACCCAGGAAACATCACTGAAGATGTGTCCCAGCGCATCTGCATATATATATATATATATAGAGTATATACATTATTATACATACGTCATTTTTATTAGCATGCAAATTCATATATGACACATGAATTAAAAATTAGTAGCTATATTTCAAGTGTCTCAAAACATTTGAAAAGACAAATGTTTAATCTATTTATCTTTTCGCTAAATGTTTTACGTTTATTTAAATGCATTTAAATAGTTTTACAAGATTATCCATATTCCGAAATTGTTATTAAATGATTGCAGTTTAGGCCTTTTATTCATGATAATTGAATACAATTACCCATTTTGATTTCATAGCATATTGGCGTTTCAGAAATATTGTCTTTGATATTGTCAAATACAGTTAAAGTACAGTAAGTGTATCACCAATTTTTGGTAAATATCAACCAGCATGGTGCACAGTGCTTGTTAAGGGGGTGAATTAGGGAAGTCGTATTTGTTAAGCTAATTGAGAAGCCTGTATCCAAAGTGTATGTTGGAAAACGTACAGACAGATGGTATTCATATAATGCTCATTTGTAAAAAAATAAAAATAAAAAAATAATAAAAATTCAACACAAACAAATATGAATAATTTCATAAAGTCATATCCTATGATGTGCTCTCTGAGAGGTCTTTTTCTGGCTGATGTTTGAAATACAAACCAGAACAGACGACCTGGACGGATTACCGCAGTTCCTGTGTTTGACAGCACTGACAGATGTTTCTCACCGCAGCCTCGCCACACACTTCACAATCACATCAGAGCCAATCAAACCACCTGTGCCAAACAATTTCAATAATTCAAGAGCTATTACCAAACACAAACTCATCACAATCACACAGGACTCATGCAATCTTCAACCTCGAGAAGAAAAACAAGCAACAACAGGCGTGTTATGAGTTTTCCGTCTGAGGTACACGCATTAAAGTCTCCAGTCTGTGCTTCATCTTTATGTTGATGTGCTTGACCGTTTAAGGAATTAATATTCAACAGCAGTGCGGTCTGAAGACGACATCTGGCTGTGTTTGTGTTCATGTAAAAGCATCCTGGGACTGTGGTCAGTCTCTGAAATTTGTCTTATACTAACCAAGGCTGCATTTATTTTGTCAAAAAAAATTACAATTTTATTGTAATTTAAAAATAACTGTTATAATAATATTATAAAATGTAATGTATTCCTGTGATCAAAGCTGTATTTTCAGCATCATTACTCCAGTCTTCAGTGTCACATGATCCTTCACAAATCATTCTGATAAGCTGATTGGCTGCTCAAGAAACGTTTTAATTATTAGCAATATTGAAAACAGTGATTTTTCATATATTTGTGGAAACTGTTTATTCAGGATTCTCTGATTAGTAGGTTAATTTTTTTATTTTATATTTATTTTTTATATTAAACATTTTTATAATTCTTATATACAGTATATATGTGTGTACATATTTATATGAACAGGTTAGGGTCTACTTATTGTGCAATAATGCATATATATAGTCTTTGGTCAAAATAAATGCAGTAGTTAATTAATTTTCATAATTTATAGTAATTAATCCCCTTAACTGTGACCCCTAAGTAGGACGCTTGCCACTCTTTTTTTCATTGTCTTTTTTGTATCACATAGTTTAATAATCATAAATTTGGTATCATTCAAAATTCATCCTGTAAAACCATTTTGAAATAGGACATTCATGTTACCATGGAAACGTTACTTTGATTTCTTTAAGAGGGCTCCTCCCCTAGTGGGCGTCGTCAGGTTTCATATTACAAATTCAATTTTAACTACTTTATAATCAAAACCTTTTCTAATCTTGACAAAACACATATTGTCGGAAAGGTCTCCAGGTTCCGTAAGTGGAATATTTTGTGATAGATGTGATATTTGGACAGAAATTTATTCATTTGTTACAGGAGAATGCATCAAAATAAATCGATGTAATGTGGGTGACAGCTCCTAAACAAAATCTTATAGGAACTTCATTTTTGTGATATCAACTTCAAATTTGGAACACAACTTGGTTAGATATATGGCTTTGATTTTATAGTAATTTTAGAGTAAAAATTATTTTGTAAAATATACATTTTATATACAGTAAAAATGTTTAGTACAACACATTTTATTTACAGTAAATTTAACTTTCATTTTTTTAAGTGCTTTCACTTCCACAATAAGCTGAGTGTCTTCTCTAAAACAAGACCAAACATCTTAAATCTTTATTGTGATATTTGGCTTAGCATGCACTGAAAATAACTTTAGTTATATTCTTAGGATAAGTAATAATACATAATAAAGAGGATGTAAGAACATCTATGAGAGTCTGTGTGTTTAAAACTCAACCTCCAGTTCTGCAGCATATGTTGTATCTCTACCAATCAAACTGATTTAATCCATCAGGATGTTTATCCATGTTATTCAGTGTTAATGACACCGGCCGACTGCAATGATTCACTTCAGATCCTGCAATCACCATCCCTAAATCTTCCTAAAGACCCTCACTGATCACAGATGGTTTTCACGATCATGAGCTCATCAGTCCAGCATCATAATATGTGCCATATGCTTCTCGCCGGGAGCTCTCACGTCGCTGTCAGTCAGAAATGAGGGTTGTAATTTTTCTGCGAGTCTCTGGCTGTGAGTTGGGTTGTTTGTAAACTCAAGATTTCATCATGTAGACGCTGCAGCTAAGCATTTTGTTACGCTCTGTAGGGGAGCATTGATATTCTGAGTGGATTTGTGGGCCGTTTTTACTGTGTGTAAGTAATTGCAGTGAAATCATCGCCACCATCCGTGGAAGTGTTTCTGTTGGTGTTACCCAGTGTTGTGTGTCTTGTGCAAACAGACAACTAGAGCCTAGTTAAGACCTTATGTGCCAGAGAAACAAGCTTGCAGCCATCTTTAGAAGTTAGTCTAAAGTATATTTCTATGACATAGTTGTCCAAGAGTAATTAGCTGGTGAAGTGGATTTACTTATTGTAGAGATAAAGGGGACCTATTATGCAAAATGCACTTTTACATGGTGTTTGAACATAAATGTGTGTCGGCAGTGTGCACACAACCACCCTATAATGGTAAAAATCCACTCACTCCTCTTCTTTTTTTTTTGAATGCCCATAAATCATAAGCAGTGTCTCAGAACAAGCCGTCTGCAGATTCTAGCAGTGTGATGTCACATTTTGTAGGCCCCGCCCACGACTGCTGACAGACTCTGCTCTATTAGCATAGACCCCGCCCTCAGTGTGCAGTACACAGTCCGCCATGTTTACCTCCTCACCAGAGCATTTAACAGCAGCATTCAAGTAAGAAATGTATTCTTATTAGAGCTACTAAAGTTATTCAGTCAAGAGCAGCGAGTGATTTTCTGTTTTTCTTTTGTCGTTTGATTCATATTAACAGCATATATAGCAGTAGGTACTGTATATTACACTGATGTCACTTTAATACATAGATCTAATATACACATGTGATTTCTTTACTTTCTGTTTATGTTCACAGACATAACTGACTTTATGTTTTATGTGAACTGTGTTTCTGACATAACCATAAAACCATGATATGGCTTTAAAATGCACTTTCATGATGATGAAGAAACGCAATGTCACTTGAGCGTGACCGCGATAGAGATGATCATCCATCAAAACCAAATAGATGTTTTAGTTTTTGGCAGAAAGTATCCAAGGCACGAGCTGTAAAGGCTCCGCCCCTCTTCTGGATAGGGTGCAGGGAGCAGCAGCTCATTTACATTTAAAGATACATGCACGAAAACACAGCATTCCGCTCAAAAATTAGCATTTATAACATGGTATAATAAATTATCTATGGGGTATTTTGAGCTGAAACTTCACAGACACATTCTGGGGACACCTGAGACTTATTGCATCTTGTAAAAAGGGGCATAATAGGTCCTCTTTAATAAACGTTATCGTGAGCATTGTAATATTTGAAGTGGATGTCATTTTAAAACAAGTGCTTCATTCATAAATCCGTAAGATCTTAACTTCATACTGTGGAAATACAAACTGGAAGACAGACCACGAGTGCAGCGCTGAAAGTGGGCAGGCCTGCATAAAGTCCAGATTTAATAAACAGGGCAAATTACTGCGAGAGACCAACGCAATCTACCAAGAGCAGCGCAAATTATGCTTTTTAGGTTGGTAAATAATGTCGCAAATACCAGTAAATTGACAAGCCCAACTTGCATGATTCATTTAAATACTCTCCTCCCATAAATTTTGCGTCTGAAAGGGAACCTCTTCAAATGCATATGCAATAAAGTCAGCCACAAAAATAACCCTGTCCACGCCTTTACAGCGCTAATTTATCTTTGCGTGTCTTTAGTAAATCCTGACAGTAGTTTTTTAATGCCAAAAGAGGGTTTGCGTTGGCGCAAGCTGTTAGTAAATCTGGCCCTTAGTATATATTTGAGGTTTTTAGCATGTTGTTGGTGATTGATTTGGTGATCTGAGTGCGCTTTAGTGGATGGTTGATAGGGTGTTGCTACAGTGCTACATTTGCTATAGTTGTAGCAAGGTGGCTGCTAAAGTTTTTCCTAGTTGTATTTGTATATGTGTGTGTTTTCATATGGTTTCTAGGTTGTAACAGTGATGTTTGCACTCGCAAACCGCAAATCATCACTGAAGTCATATTTCTTCTTTCAGGTACCCCTTCCCTACAGTCTTCAGTACATGTAGTAAGAAGGATCTAGCCGCAAGCTTGGAGAAAGGTGTGGGCATGTGTCTGTTCAACATGCCAGAGGTGAAAGTGCTCTACGGAGGCCAGAAATGTGGAAACGGATACGTCGAGGAGGGAGAGCAGTGTGATTGCGGAGATCTGGAGGTATGTCAGAGTTTTGTGTTTAAAAACATATTTTACTCAGATTTGTGCCGCATTTGTGCTGTGATTTTCACACTCCCCAGTGAGTTGTGCATCATTAGCAGTCGCTCCTCCAAAACTGCGGCAAGCGAAATGAACAGTTTCTGCAGCCGAGTGTTTTCTGCAATCACGCTGTGAGAAGAAGCACAAGATGTGGTTTGGGAATGAGACGCATCTGTCATGCCGGACCGGGAGGGAGCTTTTGAGAGGACCGCAGAGAAAAGCCTGTGTTTGTGTCAGAGCGCTTCAGGTGTTTCCTCTGGGTTTAAATCTGTTCATTGATGTCTTTGCTGAAATGTTGCTGGCAGTGCAGTACGCATAGCAAAGACATAACAATGTTCTGTGTCTGTGCATCCGTCCACAATGCTCATGTTAAATTTATGTCACATGAATTTCCACACAGCTAGCAGTTAGAAAGAAGCATCTGGGAAATCACTTGAAAGACTTGTACACATATGCAAATGTACTTGAGTCACATTTAGGAAAAATGTTGGGAATTTTCTACACCTTTGGTGCCCAATCTAGTCAAGTCATATTTATTTTTTATAGCGCTTTACCCAATACTGATTGTTTCAAAGCAGCTTGAAAAAAAAAAAAGAAGTGGTTTATGGCCAGAAAAACTGGACCAGGATGCTGTCACTGCATAAAGTTATCAAAACATAATTTCTGTTTGACTAAACTGATTGTGTTAAACTAGATTTTTCTGTTATAATCGATCGCTCTCAGAAGAAATGATACCTTTAAGTGTACAACAGCTTGTCACTGGTCGTCTTGGTGCTGTATCTACCCCTAAAGGTGCATATCACATTTCACTGCCGGTTTTACATTTTCACACAACACGCCGGTTGTATATTCTGTATATAACTGTCTATGTGACAAATAAAACTCTTGAATCTTGAATATTATTAGTATAACGTGTGAACTGATTATATGAATGTATTAACTCTTTCCCTGCCATGGACGGAATTTTACAGCAATCCTTGTTTTCACTGTTATACTGTAGGGGCGCTATTACACATTCTAAAAAGAGTACAGAATCACTGGAACAAAACCAACCTCCCCCAGTTTCTGTTGAAGCACATACGGAAGTGATTTAAACTGCAATTCATCAACTGGCCACTAGGCCACAGGCTCCAGAAGAGAGCAGAATCTCATTGATCCCCATGTTAAAATGCCCAACTTTACAGCAGAAAAAAACATGTTTACAGCCTGGTACAAATTGTGCTTTTGGTCTATACGGCTAATTTCGCCCTTCATGACAACTGTGAGGGGGTTGAATGTTTTTATAACTCATTCGTTTACATTATATAATGCCTTAAAGTTCTGCATAATTAAGGGCGTGGCCACTTTGAGTGACAGATGGATTGTTGTTTGTCTGCTGTTACCCATCACGTCACCTCAGCTCCGCCCACGTCCCGCCTCTTTGCCCATTTTCAGTTATGAAAAGTGACACGAGGTGGCTAGGTGCCAGCTCGACCCTACTTTACACTTTACACAGAACTGCTCTTCAGAATCCTATTGCACGTTGTAAAAGGATTGCACGTTGTAGTCTTTAGCAGCGTTTCCACTGCAGGAACATTCCTCATGATCTAGGGACTTTGGGGTGGTACACTGTGTGTTTCGACCACAGGGACCAGGGTTTAAATGACGTTCCGGGTAAAAATTTTCCCCTCAGAAAGTCCCTGTTCACGAGGTAGTACTTTTTCAAAGTTCAGGAAGTTTTGGGGGTGGGACTTGAGTGCTGAACATGCTGATTGGTTGAGTTTTATGCAGCATTTTGATTGGTTGACTCCATGCAGCATTTTATTTCACCCACTATTTTTAAAAGTTTGTTGCGTGTGTGCAGTAAGAGTTGTTTGCTATTCGAATCAGTAGCATCGATAGCATGACAATGGACCAACAACGAGGTTCAGGCTGAAATCCAGCGGGAACTGGAAAGTCACGCACAGTCCTACGTCACTGGACTAATTTGCCTAATCTTCACGGTACTTTAGACCATGATTGAAACGCAGACAGTAACAGGTGCTGTAAAAACAGTGATATTGTGAAATATTACAACTTGCAACTTGTTTTTTTGTGAATATATGTTAAAGTGTAATGTATTCCTGTGATCAAAGCTGTATTTTCAGCATCATTACTACAGTCTTCAGTGTCAAATGATCCTTCAGAAATCATTCTGATATGATGATTTGCTGCTCAAGAAGTTGAATGTTGAAAACAGTTTTCTTTCCTGGTGAGGAATGGTTTTGAACTGATGAATCTGTGTGTCTGTAGGAGTGTCTGAATCCCTGCTGTAATGCCAGCACATGCACACTGAAGGAGGAGGCCGTGTGTGCACACGGACAGTGCTGTGAAAACTGTCAGGTGACTTGTGATGTCCATCATAATTCACATTATTTGTTGCACTTGTAAATATTAGAGCAACATTATCCTAAAGCAATACTGATTTTTATTCTTTAGAATAACATGCGCTGATGAATCATTCACAGTAAGGCCAGGAACATTAAGAAATTAAGATAAAAGTATTAACGTAAACAGTCAATGTGATGTTGACTGAAAGGACTCCGTTCATATTAATGCATCATCATGTGTTTGTCTGTGTAGCTGAAACCTGCAGGGACTCCGTGCCGTGAATCCAGTAACTCCTGTGACCTGCCAGAGTTTTGCACAGGTGCCGACCCTCAGTGCCCTGCTAATGTCTACCTGCACGACGGACACACCTGCCAGGGTGTAGATGGGCACTGTTACAACGGCATCTGCCAAACACACGAGCAGCAGTGCATCACACTGTGGGGGCAGGGTGAGTACAGCACCACCCGCTGGCCTGGAGGAGCCACTACTGCACCCGCCTGAACCTGATCTATGTTCAGCTTATGTGAAAACAGTTCATATGCATCTTGTCAAATCCTTTCTGTGATAAATGTGTGCATTTGGCAGGTGCAAAACCAGCTCCAGGAATCTGTTTCGAAAGAGTCAACTCGGCAGGAGATCCGTATGGAAACTGTGGAAAAGACGCAAAGGGGTCGTTTGCTAAATGTGAAGCACGGTAGGAGAAAATATCAGCTCTGAGTTCAGTATTGGTGGAGCAATATTTTAGTTTATATATAGGAGTAATAAGTATAAATTGTTAATAGAAATAATAATAATAATAATAATAATAATAATAATAATAATAATAAATATAGGCTAGAAATAATAAAATGCAAAACATGAAAAATGGTGATGAATTTTATTTGACAAAAAAATTATAAAATAAATAAAAATAAAACTTTGAGTTCAGTATTGACAAAGCAATATTTGAATTTAAATATAGAAATAATAAATATGAATTATTAATAATACAAATAATAATGAATATAGAAATAATAAAATACAAAACATTTTACAAAATAAAGAGACTTTATTTATTTTTTTATTTAAAATATTATTTGATGACAAACAATAAATAAATGTAAAAATAAATTAAATAAAAAAATATTCATTTCTGGTCAGGGATTGTCACATTTGTATTGGGGCAATATTCATTTATTTTATTTATTTTTTATTTTTTTAATTACAGAAATCGGGGCATTATAAATTCATGCAACTTATTAATAATTAATATAATATTTGTTTGCCAAACCAGTGGTTTTATTTATTTACTTGCCTAAAAGTGTGACAACTAGCCCCGGTCTTCTATAAATGGCAGTGTGAAGATGACGTGATGGAGGTTTTGTTTTTTGATTTGCTGTGAAAGTAATTATTGCATATTTCCTATCTTTGGAAGAAAAAAAGCTTTTAGTGAGTTGAGTTCAGGACGACAGAAAATGAAAAGAGCCTTCAAATCCTCTGAGGCCTTTGAGTGTTTATTTAGCGAGGGTGTTCTTCTCTTAAAATTGCTTTTTAGATTGTAATTAAATTTTAAATTTTCTCTCATCAGTTTCTTCTCGTCCTGTCCTTTACTGATTGACTGTCTCATACAAACACAATAAGACCGATCCACTGAGAAATCAAACGCTACAGCCAGACAAATAACAACATGAGCCTTTAAAAATGGAAGAGAACAGAAGCCTATTGAAAATGTCACCGTAATCTGCATATGCAGGTAACACCTGTCATACATTCTGCTTTAACTGACTGCTTTATTAAGTGCTTCACGGATCATATCCTCGATGAAGTAATTACTCTAATGACTGAAGTGGACAGACGGAGAGAGAAATGGGGAACGGACGGTTTTCAGACGCTAATGACTCTTTATTTTAGCCTAAGGGACCTGAGCCGCGTTCTGCTCTCTGTTTGTCTGTCTGTCTGCTCTCTTTTTGGACGCGACTGCGTGAGAAACTGCCCTGTGAATGCAGTAATTGGTCTTTAGTGGAGAGGATGCCTCATTATTTCTCCATATTTTGGCTGCATTGGAATCAAAGATGTATGTCCCATTACCACCATCCTCTGCGGAGGAAGCACACTTCAGCGCTGTGAAAACACACCATATGTGTCAGTCTGGGAAACTGGCTGATTCATAACATGGGATCTGTTAGCTATGGAAGAAAAAAAAAAATGAGTAGTTAAATGAGTGGTTCTGAACTGCAGGTCACAACCCAGCAATGGGTCACAGGTCAGCTCGGACAGCTGGGGGAAAAAACAAGGCTAGATATAAATAATAAAATGCAAAAAATATGAATGAAATATGAAATATGAAAATTACTCCAGTCTTCAGTGTCACATGATCCTTCTATGCTGATATGCTGATTTGCTGCTCAAGAAACATCTACTATTAATATTATTAATGTTGAAAACATTGTTTTTGCTACATAACCTTTTTTTATAGGAAAACGACATTTGTGGTAAAATTAAAAAGAGAGAGAAAATAAATGCCTTTATTCATCAAGGATGCATTAAATTGATCAGCAATTGATGCAACAAAAGATTTCAGTTTCAAATAAATGCTTTAATAAATTTAATACATGTAATAAATGCAAATAAATACTGTTCATTGAACGTTCTATTCATCAAAGAATCCTGAAAAAAGTAGCATCCCATATGAAGCTGCACAGCTGTTTCCAACATTGATAATAATAATGTTTAATATATAAATGTTTAAATGTTTCTTGAGCAGAAAATCATCATATCACAATGATTTCTGAAGGATCATGTGACACTGAAGACTGGAGTAATGATCTGAAAACTCAGCTTTGATCACAGGAATAAATACAAAAATTATTAAAATAGAAAGTTTTCCATTTCAAATAGTTTCTTGCTGTTGTTTTCCAGAGATGCTAAATGCGGGAAGATCCAGTGTCAGGGCGGAGCCAACCGGCCAGTGATCGGCACCAATGCCGTCTCCATAGAAACCAACATCCCACTCCAGGAGGGAGGGCGTATCCTCTGCCGCGGGACTCATGTGTACCTTGGAGATGACATGCCGGATCCGGGCCTTGTGCTCACCGGCACCAAATGTGGAGAAAACATGGTAAAGAGAGTAAACTATGAGAAGATGTTTATTTATCAAATCAGTACAAATTAGTCATTTAGTTCATTACTAACTCAAACATGATCAAATCAGGCCATTACTAACTCAGACATGATCAAATCAGGCCATTACTAACTGAAATCAGGCCATTACTAACTCAGACATGATCAAATCAGGCCATTACTAACTGAAATCAGGCCATTACTAACTCAGACATGATCAAATCAGGCCATTACTAACTGAAATCAGGCCATTACTAACTCAGACATGATCAAATCAGGCCATTACTAACTCAAACATGATCAAATCAGGCCATTACTAACTGAAATCAGGCCATTACTAACTCAAACATGATCAAATCAGGCCATTACTAACTGAAATCAGGCCATTACTAACTCAGACATGATCAAATCAGGCCATTACTAACTCAAACATGATCAAATCAGGCCATTACTAACTGAAATCAGGCCATTACTAACTCAAACATGATCAAATCAGGCCATTACTAACTCAGACATGATCAAATCAGGCCATTACTAACTGAAATCAGGCCATTACTAACTCAGACATGATCAAATCAGGCCATTACTAACTGAAATCAGGCCATTACTAACTCAGACATGATCAAATCAGGCCATTACTAACTCAAACATGATCAAATCAGGCCATTACTAACTGAAATCAGGCCATTACTAACTCAAACATGATCAAATCAGGCCATTACTAACTGAAATCAGGCCATTACTAACTGAAATCAGGCCATTACTAACTCAGACATGATCAAATCAGGCCATTACTAACTCAAATTACTAACTGATCAAATCAGGCCATACTAACTAACATGAAATCAGGCCATTACTAACATTCAGACATGATCAAATCAGGCCATTACTAACTGAAATCAGGCCATTACTAACTCAGACATGATCAAATCATCAAATCAGGCCATTACTAACTCAAACATGATTAAATCAGGCCATTACTAACTGAAATCAGGCCATTACTAACTCAAACATGATTAAATCAGGCCATTACTAACTCAAATCATGATCAAATCAGGCCATTACTAACTGAAATCAGGCCATTACTAACTCAAACGTGATCAAATCAGGCCATTACTAACTGAAATCAGGCCATTACTAACAGACATGATCAAACATGATCAAATCAGGCCATTTACTAACTCAAACTAACTGATCAAATCAGGCCATTACTAACTGAAATCAGGCCATTACTAACTCAAACATGATCAAATCAGGCCATTACTAACTGAAATCAGGCCATTACTAACTCAAACATGATTAAATCAGGCCATTACTAACTCAAACATGATCAAATCAGGCCATTACTAACTGAAATCAGGCCATTACTAACTCAAACATGATCAAATCAGGCCATTACTAACTGAAATCAGGCCATTACTAACTCAAACATGATCAAATCAGGCCATTACTAACTGAAATCAGGCCATTACTAACTCAAACATGATCAAATCAGGCCATTACTAACTGAAATCAGGCCATTACTAACGCAAACATGATTAAATCAGGCCATTACTAACTCAAACATGATCAAATCAGGCCATTACTAACTGAAATCAGGCCATTACTAACTCAAATATATTCAAATCAGGCCATTACTAACTGAAATATATTCAAATCAGGCCATTACTAACTGAAATCAGGCCATTTACAAACTGAAATCAGGCCATTTTTAACATGAAATCAGGCCATTACTAACTGAAATCAGGCCATTTTAACTGAAATCAGGCCATTACTAACTGAAATCAGGCCATTTTAACTGAAATCAGGCCATTTTAACTGAAATCAGGCCATTACTAACTGAAATCAGGCCATTTTAACTGAAATCAGGCCATTACTAACTGAAATCAGGCCATTTTAACTGAAATCAGGCCATTTTAACTGAAATCAGGCCATTTTAACTGAAATCAGGCCATTACTAACTCACACCTATTCAAATCAGGCCTATGTGGATCAACAACTTCAGGACTGCGATGGGTTGAATTGCTTTGCTATGCGGTTGCTAGGATATTATTAGCTATTATTATTATTATTATTATTATTATTATTATTTTAAAGTGCCCCTATTATGGTTTTTCAAATATTCCCTTTCATGCAGTGTGTAATATAGCAAAGTAAAGTTGAAAGTGCATGATTAATAAAGTTATTGTCTCCCAAAAGAAAGAACTGACTCAGAACCGCCTAAACGAGTTGTTTGTATTTCGAATCCCACTGTGATGTTCTACATCACTAGAAAATATATTTGCATAATGCCACCCATGTTGTACGTTATCCACTTGCGAACAACTTGACGTAATTTTACTGACGACTGCTTCTCAATTCAAAACGCTTAAAAGATGGACCAGCCCCTCAGAGTTATTAATAATTAGTGATGTATATAATTTCTACCAGATGTTCAAAATGCGTACTTTTATGTTTTATATTGTGTATGTTTCCGGCTAACTCTCGTTATTACTGTCTTACTGAAATACTTCTGCTCATCAGCTGTGGGCCACTATCACCTAAAACTGTGTCTATTAATGCAGATTGTCTGTCGTTCTTACTACTGTGAGTAAAGATAAAGGATGGAGCAAGATTTGTTTTACAAACCTTAATGTTCCACAGTCATTCACGTTAGTGCTGGGCTAACGTATGCGCTGTTGTTGATACAGTTCCTGCATGTGCACTGCAATAAATCAGAAATACACACATGGGTTTGTTGATGGACGTACTCTTGTTAATGCTGACGGTGAGGAATTACAGCTGCAACATCTCATAATGAACCCCAAAATGAGTAGCGTATCAATGAGAAACATCCTGCTCAAGTCATCATTCTGATGGAGGTTCGGGTTGAATATCTAGTTCTTCCAATGTTTCATCATTGAATTCACGCTCGGATTTATATGTGAAAAGCGATGCCATAATCATTACTGCCTTTACAGTGTGAACAAACTCTGAGCTTTAGGAATCCTCTGGACAGAGCTGAGGTTCAGATATGTTAATGGGTGTTTTGTTTACAACACGCACTGTAAGTGGTAGACCAATCATTATATTATGAGAAAATGAAAGTGTTTTTGACCTTTGAAGCATGTAAACCTGTGGTAGGAGACTCCAAAACAAAATTAGAAGCCTCTAAAATAGCATAATTTGGGCACTTTAAGGGTTATGTTTGTCTGCTTTTTTCTACAAACCCGATTCCAAAAAAGTTGGGACACTGTACAAATGGTGAATAAAAAATCTCATAAACTTATATTTTATTCACAATAGAATATAGATAATATCAAATGTTCAAAGTGAGACATTTTGAAATGTCATGCCAAATATTGGCTCATTTTGGATTTCATGAGAGCTACACATTCCAAAGAAGTTGGGACAGGTAGCAATAAGAGGCCGGAAAAGTTAAATGTACATATAAGGAACAGCTGGAGGACCAATCTGCAACTTATTAGGTCAACTGGCAACATGATTGGGTATAAAAAGAGCCTCTCAGAGTGGCAGTGTCTCTCAGAAGTCAAGATGGGCAGAGGATCACCAATTCCCCCAATGCTGCGGCCAAAAATACTGGAGCAATATCAGAAAGGAGTTTCTCAGAGAAAAACTGCAAAGAGTTTGAAGTTCTCATCATCTACAGTGCATAATATCATCCAAAGATTCAGAGAATCTGGAACAATCTCTGTGCGTAAGGGTGAAGGCCGGAAAACCATACTGGATGCCCGTGATCTTCGGGCCCTTAGACGGCACTGCATCACATACAGGAATGCTACTGTAATGGAAATCACAACATGGGCTCAGGAATACTTCCAGAAAACATTGTCGGTGAACACAAACCACCGTGCCATTCGCCGTTCAATGTCAAAAAAGAAGCCATATCTAAACATGATCCAGATGCGCAGGCGTTTTCTCTGGGCCAAGGCTCAATTAAAATGGACTGTGGCAAAGTGGAAAACTGTTCTGTGGTCAGACCAATCAAAATTTGAAGTTCTTTTTGGAAAACTGGGACGCCATGTCATCTGGACTAAAGAGGACAAGGAAAACCCAAGTTGTTCTCAGCGCTCAGTTCAGAAGCCTGCATCTCTGATGGGATGGGGTTCATGAGTGTGTGTGGCATGGGCAGCTTACACATCTGGAAAGGCACCATCAATGCTGAAAGGGATATCCAAGTTCTAGAACAACATATGCTCCCATCCAGACGTCGTCTCTTTCAGGGAAGACCTTGCATTTTCCAACATGACAATGCCAGACCACATACTGCATCAATTACAACATCATGGCTGCGTAGAAGAAGGATCCGGGTACTGAAATGGCCAGCCTGAAGTCCAGATCTTTCACCCATAGAAAACATCTGAGCATCATAAAGAGGAAGATGCCACAAAGAAGACCTAAGACAGTTGAGCAACTAGAAGCCTGTATTAGACAAGAATGGGACAACATTCCTATTCCTAAACTTGAGCAGCTTGTCTCCTCAGTCCCCAGACGTTTGCAGACTGTTAGAAAAAGAAGAGGGGATGCCACACAGTGGGAAACATGGCCTTGTCCCAACTTTTTTGAGATGTGTTGATGCCATGAAATTTAAAATCAACTTATCTTTCCCTTAAAATGATACATTTTCTCAGTTTAAACATTTGATATGTCATCTATGTTGTATTCTGAATAAAATATTGAAATTTGAAACTTCCACATCATTGCGTTCTGTTTTTATTCACAATTTGTACAGTGTCCCAACTTTTTTGGAATCGGGTTTGTAATATTTATTATATATAAGCAGAACAGAACCAACATAATGTATTGCAGATATCATTAATGTCAAAATTTTATGTACAAAATAATTTGTGAATTTAGTCTGATTCAAGGGGAATCAGAATACCAAATCCTGGATGAGAGGAGGAGCTGGGGATGGAGGAGGGTAATTCGCACCGGAGATAGTACTGAAGGAGCTTATATATGTATGCTGTGATAGACGTTGTATCATTGTATCATGTAGACATGATCAGCTGCGAGCTTGACTAACCTGCCAGAACTAACGCTACGCTTGATTCTTTTCAATGCAAAACGTCACATTTAAAATGTAAATTAAGCTCATTATAGACTTTACGAAACTCATAATTATTTACAAAACTCATCATTATTTTCCTGGTGGAGGTTATTACTCATAACTTTACTAGATATGCCTATAATAGTGTATTATGATATGTCAAATGTCACATCATGGCAAAACAACAACACTCTTGTCCATGCTTTGTAAATATCTAAGACATTTTTGTCAATTTTAGTGTCATTTTTGCCCCAATCCCTAGTTTCTAACCCTGATCTGTTGTCATTATAATTAATTTATCAAAATCAGTAAGAAGTCTTTGCTTCCATGCAAAGTCAAATGGCAATAACTGCACATTTAGTCGGAACAGTCTTGATGGAAATCAGGGATGTTAACTAAGGAAAAAGTGGCCTCATTGGTTGCACCATGACTGTATACTGTAACTGGAAATCACCCTGACATCACAGTATTACAGAAATGAAATTTTGAACCAATAAATGTGTCTCAAACTGAATTGCATGTGACACACATTTGCTCCTGTGAGGACATTTGGATGGGTCATTGCTGGATGGCAGTATGTTTGGGTGGAGTTGAGCTAATGACACAGTCGTCATTAAATAAAGTCTCTCTCTGTGTGTCTCCAGATGTGTGTAAACAGACAGTGTCAGAACATCAGTGTGCTCGGGGTTCACGATTGTTCGGCCAAGTGCAGTGGACATGGGGTGAGTGTTTATCCGTCCATCACAATGTCTGACTGTCTTTACAACATCACAGTGTCACTTGGAAATAAATCTGAATAGTTGGCGAATGGCAAACATCATGTTGACTTTATGGAACCCAGAAACCAATTTCAATTTACCATAAGAGCTTCATCTCATAGACTTGCATATCAATTTAATATGCCCTTAGAGAGAAGAAATCTTCCTGATAAGATGAGGGATCTTTGCTGAATCTAATGTGGTGATACTGATCTACTATTTAAGCTGCTGCTTCTTCTGAGCCAATATTTAAACAGTATCTCCTCCTAGAGCTTTCAAGCTGCAATCACCAAACTCGGGTCAGACCTGCAGACTGTTCTAACATCTTTTCTAACTGATCCATCTTATGTTTTTCTTAAAAATCAAGATTAAACAATAATAAAAATACCATAGACTTACATTGAGGGGGTCAAAATTTGAATACAATAACTATAGTATTTAAGCTTCATCCACCATGTATCTATCACTGCTGGCAAATCGTAGCAACTAGCTTATGACATCATGCTAAATCATGCTAGCAACATGTTAAATTATGTTAACATGCTAAAACACGTTAACATGATAATTCATGTTAGCAATGTCATACAACCGGATAACATGTTAAATCATGCTAACAACATGCTAATTCATGCTAACAATCTGCTAAATCATGTTAGCATGTTAAACATGCTTACAACATTGAGGTTGGAGCTAAACTCTGCAGGACAGCGGCCCTCCAGGACTGAGTTTGGAGACCCCTGTGTTAAAACATGTTATCAACATGCTAGTATTATATAAAAACATGCTACAAATGTTAGCAACGCCCTAATCATGATAATAAATGTGTTAAATGGAAAAGGAAAATACATTTAAGTGCAAGTCTGTCATATAGGCTACATACAATATAATACAAACATTATAAATGTGTGCTTGGGACATGGCTTTTAATGGTGAGACTTTTGTTTTTGTAACCAGGCTCTCAAAAAATTATATAAAAATGTATATTTACATTTATTGACCAATATATCGGTTATTGGCTTTCAAATATAACAAATTATCGGTTATCGGTATCGGCCAAAATGTTCATATCAGTGCATCCCTACTTTATATAAAGAGTTGAGCGATGATAGAATTACATTTACTATTCTTTCACGTAATATTGAAGAAAACATATCAAACAGAAACATGTGTTGAAGGTGCTTTGACTACTTTTACCATTAACTGCAGACGGTTTGGTTGTTTTTACATGATGTTACAATGGTTAAAGTCAGAGCTTTAATGACTAATTGCGTTTCCAGCTCATAATTATGTGTTTGACAATGAGGTGAATGTGATTTTCAAGTTAGAAACACAAAATTATAGTAATTTCGTTGTTCTGTTGTATTGTGTTGTACATTTTTAATGGAAAGGCTCAGAGAGAGAATGGAAAATGTCTTGCTTATTGACAATATGATTTCAAGAAATAATTTTTGTTATGCTGAACATAATTATAGTAATTCTGACATGACGTGAATGCAACTAAAAGCCACCTTTATTTCTCATCGTTCTCTCTCTGTATTGTAATGTAAGACTCACAAATGCAGCAGCAGAATATGATCACTCCCACTGGGTCAGTCAATCAGCCTCAATAACCTCATTTATGTCCAGCTGAAAGTGCCTTTCATCAGGTTTCTGCTGTGAAACACTCATTTATGAGTTATGCACGATGCCTTTTGTTTTCTAAGACCAGCAATACATTCATATTATTATCACAGATGAGCTTAATCTGTGTCTTTTAGAATATGCCTCACATTAAGTCACAACAATGGAAATCCGAGGAACAAAATCACAATGCATCTTCATGTTTTTGTGACAGGTGTTCTTTTACTGACCCAGTGATGTGTTTATCACTAATGTGCATGTAAAAAACATCTGCATCTACTGTCATAGTGATAATATAGTATTTTTTCCCACCTTTTGTTTCCGGTGATAGTTTTGCACATTTACATTACTGTAAGAGTTCCTGCTTTTTAAAATCTTCATTTAATTAGGGAAAGCATGTTTAGATTACAGTAAAATTGAGTCCAGATGAGATCTGGGTAAATATTGAGGGGCGAAACCCGACAGAGCGAATGTGTTTTAGCTCCAGCATTATAAAAGATCTCACAATGAAAGCAGTCTTCCGGAGGAGCAGGTTACATGTTTGTGCAGAGATAGTGAGAAACAGATAGTGGAAGTCAATGAATGAGCTCATGAATCTCCAGATTAGATCAAGATGTTCAACATCTGCAGCTCATCAGCACCAAGACAGAAGAACCAGAAACAAATGCTGCCAAATGGAGGAAAACGGAAGTGTTTGAGTGTTTTGGTAGATGTTGAGGAGGTGCTCTCTGAAACTTACAGCATGCAAACACACACACACACACGTATAGACCATAAAGACATGACCAAAGACCAAATTTGGATACTGAATAATTTTCTACAATATTTCTGGCAATCACAGTCATCTTGGATATTTCTGTCATGTTTTCATTTCATTTAGCAATTCAATTGTGAGTTTACTAGGAGGGGAATCTCAAGAGAATATTTCCAGGTGATATTTCGTCTTCAATAAAATTAAACCTACTGTATTTTAGAACCATTGATCATTTTTACACTGCCATTATGATTATTGTCATGGTAATCAACCACGTTTAAACTCCCAGTTCTCATTATAGTGAGAATGAATCATATTTTTAATCAGTGTTTTTGTCTTGTTTTCAAAAATAAAAAATCTCAATTTACTTGAGAAGCAAAGTATAAAATAAAACTTATTCTCAGAGAATATAGCATATATATATATATATATATATATATATATATATATATATATATATATATATATATATATATATATATATAATATTTATATATATAATATATATTATATATCTATTTAATAATAATTTATACATCTCCTTTTTTCTTACAGCTTGGGCAAAGGTAGTGGAAAAATACTTGCATATTTGCATAAATATTTGTATATACAGGCCATACATATACACCGACCAGGCATAACATTATGGCCACCTTCCTAATATTGTGTCACCATTTTGCTGCTAAAACAGCCCTGACCCATCGAGCAATGGACTCCACTAGACCCCTGAAGGTGTGCTGTGGTATCTGGCACCAAGATGTTAGCAGCAGATCTTTTAAGTCCTGTACGTTGGGAGGTGATGCTCGATTGGATTGAGATCTGGGGAATTTGGAGGCCAAGTCAACACCTCAGACTCATTGTTGTGCTCCTCAAACCATTCCTGAACCATTTGTGCTTTGTGGCAGGAGCATGATCCTGCTGGAAGAGCCACAGCCACCAGGGAATCAATGAGCCTTGGCTGCCCATGAGCCTGTGTCCGGTTCTCCACTGTTCCTTCCTTGGAGCACTTTTGACAGATCCTGACCACTGCAGACTGGGAACACCCCACAAGAGCTGCAGTTTTGGAGATGCTCTGACCCAGTCGTCTAGCCATCACAATTTGGCCCTTGTCAAACTCGCTCAAATCCTTACGCTTGCCCATTTTTCCTGCTTCTAACACATCAACTTTGAGGATAAAATGTTCACTTGCTGCCTAATATATCCCACCCACTGTTATTCACTGTCATAATGTTATGCCTGATCGTTGTATATACTGTATATATAATATGCAAATACTTGCATATTTACATAAATAATCTTTCTAAACAAAAACAAATGATAGTCAATCCGTATATTTAAATTTACATTGGTAGGTGTTCTATTTTCTGTTAACTAAACCTATGCTCTTTAATTTTTCTGTAATGTAAAGTAGATCCATCTAAGTATTAATACAGTAATCATATAGGGTCTGCTGATGTGACTGATGTCTGTGCTATTATCTCATGCGCAGGTTTGTAATAATAATAAGAACTGTCACTGCGAGGCTCTGTGGGCTCCTCCGTTCTGTGATAAAGCTGGATTTGGAGGCAGCATGGACAGTGGCCCGATGAGGCCGACAGGTATTAAACGCATGTCTGTGATTGTTGTCCTGCTCTTCAACAGTGTCTGTTCACTTCACAGATGTGTGTGTGTCTCTGTACATGCAGACAGCAGCAGTGTGATGGTGGGCATCCTGGTGGCGTTTCTGTGTCTGCTGTGTGTTGGAATAATCGCGTGCATTAAGAGGAAAACTCTGCTCAGTCTGTTCTTCAGCAATAAGAAGAACACCATCGAAAAACTGAGGTATTAAACCTACACAGCTGCAATAATCAATCAATTTGAAGGAGCAAGAGGCTGTGCTATAGAGTAAATATATACTCTAGAGAGTTAGTTGACATGTAGTTGTAAAGTTATTAGTAATTAGTAGAATGTCTAAAGTGGACTATCAGAGTAAATTTTGATAGTCCACTTTAGCCGTATTTTAACGTTCTGAGTGTATGGTCTGAAGCACATGGCGCAGTTGCACTTGGGGTGTGTCCCAATCCACTTTTGCTAGTTTAACAGTGGAAAAAAAACAGTCGGCGTGCCAGGCGCATGGTCCAAAAGCCTTGTCCCTAGTCTCTTAATGAGTCATGGATGTGTTTTGGGTGTAATGTGCAATAAACCAATCAGAGTCTCCCATTCCCTTTAAAAGCCAGTTGTGCTTGCACCATGGTGGATTCGGATAGACTGAACGCTTGTCCAGAGATGAATCCTTTTATTTTTAATATTTAAACATGTTTGTGTGCTGCTGCACGTCCCTGTGTGTGTGTAATAAGCAGAGCGTACGTGTGTTGTGCACCCACCTATAGGTGCATATTAATAACGTGCCCTTTAAATAACACAAAAAATACTGCGCTATTGACTTTATAGCAGGTTTTTGTTGGTCATTTTCAGTCGCCTCAAAATAGCAATGCTCCAACAATGCGCCTGAACACATCTGGTTTTCAGACCATGGGCGAACAGATGGTGCGAGTGCATTTGCTATTTATACAGCGTGATTCTGGACGTGAAAATGATAACTGCGTCGGGCTGAAACTATAGCAAAAAACATGTGCGTCACGTCTGGCTTCACATTGTGCCGGGTGTATGATAGGGCCTAAATTTTACCCATAATTTAGTTAGACCATTTTCAGATTTGGCAAGGCAAGTTCCTAAATTCTAAACATGCATTGATATGTAAATGTGGGTTAATTTCCACATGATTGCAATGCCATAACCATACAAATTTCCATTTGCAGTCTGGGAATGGCTTTACATGGTTAATAATGCACATCATTATTGCAATATCCTACATTGTCTTTGTTTTATGAATTAAACAGCTCGTACACATACTTCACCACTAGAAAAAAACTGAAATAACCCATTAACATGAAAGTATTATGCAATCATTTAAGACATTTCTCCTTATAGAACGGTTTTGGCATAAGGATTCTTTAAAACTCTAGGATTCTATATAGAACCCCATTGAATCTTTTTTCTAAAGAGTGTTCTCTCTTTTTACTTTTTCTGCAGGTCTGTGGGACCCAACAGGCTGAACAGTCCAGCTCATACACACACTGGCACTCAAACACACTCGATGTACAGAACGTCTCCTCAACGTCAGACTACAGCTTTACCACAAAGTGCCAGCATATATAAGGTGTGTGTGTGTGTGTACCCCCTGTTCTCCTCCCTCATCACTCGGTATATACCGTGTATACACACATATGCATATATTACACATCCCCTCAAACACATAGATCGAGAGACAGGCATATGCATATTTGTGCATAAACAACACGCATGCATAATGTGTCACTTCATTATAATCGTCACATTATGACAATTGCCACTCATCTCACACTCCAGAGGTTTGTTTAATAAAAAGCACAACAAAGATAAATTGAGCATTCAGCATTTGAAACCTGCTCTTTAGCTGTCAGACCACACAAGCTCTATACACCAATTCACAAATTGTTGGAAAATCAGCAGAGACGCCTGTCAGCCAGATGGATTGTGGATGCATTTGTGATCTCAGGCCTGCTGTTGAGAACAGCAGTTCAGATCTGTGATTAGAGGATGTGAAAAGTGCCACGACTGACCCCTGTGGGGCAGCGGATGCCCTACGCTGTCAGAGTGAGATTGTTCAAAGGTTTGGGGTCAGTGAGATTTTTTTAAATGTTTTTAATTTTTTTTATGCTCATCAAGACTGCCTTTCTTGATCTGAAATACATAAAAAATGTTAATATTCCTAACTATTATTACAGTTTAAAATAACAGTTTTCTATTTGAATATTCACTGCCGTTCAAAAGTTAGTTCAATAAGATTTTTAATGTTTTTAGAAGTCTCTTCTGCTCACCTAGGCTGCTTTTATTTTATTAAAAAAAAAAAAATTCTATTTGAATATATAGTAAAATGTAATGTATTCCTGTGATCAAAGCTGTATTTTCAGCATCATCACTCCAGTCTTCAGTGTCACATGATCCTTCAGAAATCACTCTGATATGATGATTTGCTGCTCAAGAAACATTTACGAGTATCAATGATGAAAACAGTTGTGTAAAACATTTTTTCAGGATACTTTGATGAATAGAAAGTTCAAAAGAACAGCGTTTTTTTTTTTTCTAACATGATAAATGTCTTTACTGATTAAGTTAATGCATCCTTGCGGAATAAAAGTATAATTTAATATAAAATAAAAAGAAATTACACTGGCCCCAAACTTTTGAACGGTAATGTAGTTCAGCTAAAAATCACTTTCTTCTGGAACATAAAGAGGCAGAATGTTCACGCTGCTCTTTGACATGTAAACAGACAGTGACAAAAACCCCCACCATGCTATAAGTACTATATTCTGGAGCTTTGAGGAGCAGAAATTTAAGTAGTAGTTTTAATAATAATCTTACTTGTAGTTCTCAAATCTCATTTCTACTTCTGCATATCTGGCATGCTTTGCTGTTTCAAGGAACAAAGAAAATAAAGGATTAACCCTTGTGCATCCTTATGGACATTTTTGTCTTTTTCAGTTTAGTTTATTTTTTTATTTTTAACTACATACATTTTGGCACAGGTGTGTATTTTTACAATTTTACATCCCAAGACAACTGGATAAATTATGCAGCTATAACTGTGTGGGTGTGTTAGTATGGATGTCAGAGTGCGGTGTGTATGTGTGTAATAAAAATATTGTGTGTGGATGTGCGTGCGTGTGCTTGTAATATCTGAGAGAGAAAAACTCAACTGTACTGCAAATCACAAATCCACCCGCTGTGTGCACCAGTGGAGTTTTGCTGCCATCTAATGGGGAAAATGTGGCACTGCACCCAAACAAGATCTGACTGAATGCTCGTTTTTTGAGATATCAACCTCAAATTTGAAACGCAACTTTTTAGATTTATGGCTTTGATTTTCTTGCAGTTTTAGAGTTCAACATGTTTCATAAAATAAATATTTTATATAAAATATTATTTATAAATAATTTTCATAAACTTAATCACATTCACTTTTTAAATTCTTTAACGTTAACAATAATCTGCCAAGGGTCTTCTTTAAAATGAGACCAAACTTAAGTTTTTTTTTTTTTTTTTTTTTTGACATGACATGGATTTTTTTGACATTTGTCCTCTATGGACCTATGTGTAACTTTTTCATTGATGCACAAGGGTTAAAGAAAAGTAAATGAGTAAATTTAGTTTTTTGGTGTACTATTCTTTTAAGAGCGACTGCAGCATCTGGTCCTCATAATGTGTGATGGTAACAGGATAGAGGATGTATGTCTGTTTGATGTTGGGCAAGGTGAGGTTATACAGACACACGCACGGTTTCTGTCTCCTTTTGTTCTCGTCACATCTGGCTGCAGGTCAAAAGCTCAAAGCTCTTCTGATGTGTGTGCGTGTGCTCATATGAGACTCATTAGTATCATTTAAAAGGATAGTTCTGCCAAAAGGGAGTCATCATTTACTCACCCTCATGTCTTTCCAAACCCTCCTTTCTTCTGTGGAACAGAAAAGGAGATGTTAGGCAGAATGTTCATAGTGTCAACCAAACATTATTGGAAGCTTGTGTGACATGAATCTATTGTGAAATGTGTTTTCTCTCTCTCTCCAGCCTCAGTCTCCTCTCCAGACAGTGGGTTCTGTGGTCCCGTCTCATGGTCTCCGCCGTCTGCCCCAGTGCCCTCCGGTCCACCTCTCTCACCCACTGCCGCTGACACCAACACACACACATACACACTCGTCTCCACCCAGAGCCCCCCCACCAGCACTCACAGCGGGAGCGGCTGTTCGTGGCCTGGCCTGCCAGAACGTCTGCAAGATCGCCATGGTGAGTGTGTGTGTGTGTGTGTGTGTGTGTGTGTGTGTGTGTGTGTGTGTGTGTGTGTGTGTGTGTGTGTGTGTGTGTGAATATGTTAGGACAGAATTGTTAGGACATTCTGTGTGGTTCCGTTTGTTTGCTAGGGTATTGTTGGGTGTTTCAAGGGTGTTATAGATGGTTGCTAGGGTTTTGTTAGGTGTTTGCTAGGACATTCTGTGTGGTTCCGTTTGTTTGCTAGGGTATTGTTGGGTGTTTCAAGGGTGTTATAGATGGTTGCTAGGGCTTTGTTAGGTGTTTGCTAGGACATTCTGTGTGGTTCCGTTTGTTTGCTAGGGTATTGTTGGGTGGTTTCAAGGGTATTCTAGATGGCTGCTAGGTGGTTGCTAGTGTGTTCTGCATGGTTTTTAAATGGTTGCTAAGATGTTTTGGGTGGTTGCTAGGACATTCTGGGTGGTTTTGTGTTTGCTAGGGTATTGTCAAGTGGTTTCAATGGTGTTATATATGGTTGCTAGGGTGTTGCTTGGTGGTTACTAAGATTTTCTGTGTGGTTGCTAGGGCGTTGTCAGGAGGTTGCTAAGGTGTTTATGTGGTTTCTAGGGCATCCTGGGTTGTTCTGTGTGGTTGCTAGGGTATTGTTAGGTGTTTTCAGGGGTGCTCTGCCCAGTACTGGGTCATTGCTACGGGTATTGCTAGGTTCTGGGTGGTTGCTAGGGTATTGTTAGGTGTTTTCAGGGGCTCTGCCCAGTACTGGGTCATTGCTACGGGTATTGCTAGGTTCTGGGTGGTTGCTAGGGTATTTTTAGGTGGTTGCAATGGTGTTCTGGATTGTTGTTAGTGCATTACGTTGTTGCTAGAGAGTTATATGTGGATCTGAGTGATCGCTATGGTGTTCTGGTTATGGTTGCCTGGGTGTTGCTAGGGTGTTTTATCTAGATTGCTATTCTGTATGGTTGCTAGGTGGTTTCTTACTGGTTCAAATGAAAAGCAGACTTGGCTCCCTGCTTCAGTGTGTGTCTATGGAACTTTTTTTTCTTCTACCTGTTTTATTGTCCAGCAGGTGAAAATTGTGATAGTGAGAAAAATAACACATCAGTTTGATTGATGCTTACAGTTGGGGGCTTGTTCAAATCAGTGAGCAACAGCACCACTGATAATAACATTGAATACACTTCTGTACATGCCAGCAGGTACATTGTACTTTTATTATTGAATTTATTTTCATGGTTTTCTCATTCCCAAGAAGTGTTGCAATGGTGAGTTAGAGCAAATTTTTAGTGCACAATGTGATATTTTATAATAGATTTACAGTTTAATGTTGGTGCTCCAGTGGTGTGAACAGGCCTCTTTCATTAGACCACTGTGTTGTATTAAATCTCAAGTGTGTTTAGAGGTTCATGCAATCCAAAGAAAACGCAGGATGAAGCCTCTGGCCAGCCAACAGAGACAGAGGGAGTCGATCAGAATGGAACAGAAAACTCAAGGTTTTGATATGGCTTAAAATAGTCTGCCTCAGACAGACTGACAAACTCAATTTAGAAATGTATTACTGTGGGCAGGTCATTTGATCGGCTTATATGTTTAATGGGGAAATAAATTATATTTTACTTTTAAACCCACTTTTCACTTGCCTGGCACAATAATATCTTGAAATTGGGTTAATTTAGGGCTTTTTTTCTCAGTGTGCATTGATATATGTGAATAATTTGTTTAAATAATATGCTAATTAATTTGATTAATATATTTACAGTCCTAATATAAACGTTTAAAGGTGCAGTGACGAGCCTTAGGTGCTGTTTACACACACATTTTTCCATTCCACTGCGCTACTTTTCCATTATTTTTCAATGTAAACGCGTTAGATGGGCGCCTATGACCGCTGAGCTCCCATCTCGCGTCTTTTGCAGCGTCTCACGCATGACATTGCGTTCTAATAACACCCCATTCCCCATTCCACTGCCCGTGTCTTGCGTTTTCAAAAAACGCGTTCTGTGTGAATGGTCCCTTACATTTTAATATGCCTCTTGTCATAAAGCTTTTTAGCAAATGTGGCACCCAAGTCCTGAAAAGTGAAGCCAAAACATTTTGATCACCCCCTGGTGGCTGGCAGCAGTATAGGTCATAAACCCCGTCCTGTCTATGTAATCAAATGGGACACGAACCAAACAAAAAATTCAATTACACTTCAAATACATATTTTCTAAATATGGTTTTCATCATTTTAGGTAGATCTTATCACATAGATGTAAACTATATTGCCAAAAGTTTTGGGACGCCTGCCTTTACATGCACATGAACTTTAATGACATCCCATTCTTAATCCGTAGGGTTTAATATGGAGTTGGCCCACCCTTTGCAGCTGTAACAGCTTCAACTCTTCTGGAAGGCTTTCCACAAGGGTTAGGAGTGTGTTTATGGGACTTTTTGACCATTCTTCTAGAAGCGCATTAGTGAGGTCAGGCACTGATGTTGGATGAGAAGGCCTGGCTCACAGTCTCCGCTCTAATTCATCCCAAAGGTGTTCTATCGGGTTGAGGTCAGGACTCTGTGCAGGCCAGTCAAGTTCCTCCACACCAAACTCGCTCATCCATGGCTTTATGGACCGACGCTTTGTGCACTGGTGCGCAGTCATGTTGGAATAGGAAGGGGCCATCCCCAAACTGTTCCCACAAAGTTGCGAACATGAAATTGTCCAAAATGTCTTGGTATGCTGAAGCATTAAGAGTTCCTTTCACTAGAACTGAGGGGCCAAGCCCAACCCCTGAAAAACAACCCCACACCATAATCCCCCCCTCCACCAAACTTTACACTTGGCACAATGCCGTCAGGCAAGTCCCGTTCTCCCGGCAACAGTCAAACCCAGACTCGTCCTTTGGATTGTCAGACAGAGAAATGTGATTGGTCACTCCAGAGAACACGTCTCCACTGCTCTAGAGTCCAGTGGCGGCGTTTTACACCACTGCATCCCACGCTTTGCATTGCACTTGGTGATGTAAGGCTTGAATGAGCCATGGAAACCCATTCCATGAAGCTCTCTACGCACTGTTCTTGAGCTAATCTGAAGGCCACAGAAGTTTGGAGGTCTATAGCTATTGACTCTGCAGAAAGTTGATGACTTCTGCGCACTGTGACCCTCAGCATGCGCTGACCCCGCTCTGTGATTTTTACGTGATCTAGCACTTCATGGCTAAGTTGCTGTTGTTCCCAATTGCTTCCACTTTGTTATAATCCCACTAACAGTTGACCGTAGAATATTTAGTAGTGAGGAAATTTCATGAATGGACTTTATTGCACAGGTGGCAACCTATCACAGTACCACGCTTGAGTTCACTGAGCTCCTGAGAGCGACCCATTCTTTCACAAATGTTTGTAGAAGCGTCTGCATGCCTAGTGCTTGATTTATACACCTGTGGCCATGGAACACACCTGAATTCAATAATTTGGAGGGGTGTCCTAATATTTTTGGCAATATAGTGTCTGTGTAAGTGTTTGTTTTTCCATTAAGTAATTTGCTATAAAAACAGGTGTAACCTCATGATTGAGAGCTGTGGTTGCGATTGAGTTTGCTGGAGCGAGAGTGTGGGTGGGACCTTGATAACACAGCTCACCACCGCGCAGACTCAGGCTCAGTCCGAACAACGTAAATTTCATGGCTGCATTAAGCTGTGTTTTCTGCCAACTGGCTACCTGTGGTGTCGAAACACTATTGGGTAAACTGGCAGTGGGTGGGATCACACAGACCAGAGATACAAATATTTGAACTTAGCATGTTTCCTAAATCTCTGCAAACATATTATGGTATTTTTATGCTCTAGTACAGTCAAAAACATGACATATAGCACCTTTAAATAGCTAGAAATGTGTGTGTGGCATTCAGTCACCTCAGACATTTATCTTTAGTAACTGAGTGATCTTAATCGTTCTGCCATTTGTAAAAAACTCATTAAATGAGGCTCTTACAATCAGTGACAACAAAGGATAGAAAGTGTGCATTAAATAACGCCGGCTAGAATTAAGAGTTGTTCGGTTCAAGTTAATTACACAAGGTTCTGTCTCAGATGAGGTTTATATGTGGATGGGTGAAGATGACAGACTATGAGCCCGTCTGTTGTTTGATGAATTGTCACAATTTGTTGGTTTGTCCTATAAAAACCTGCCTGTAAAAGGAGAGTCATTGTCTCTTTTATAAGAAGCTCTGTGGAGAGACAGGTGAGGATGAGCCGTCTCAAGAGAAACAACACGCAACCTCATTAAAACAGCCACAAACCAACAAAACTTTCTTTTATCCAAAGTGACTTGCATTGCATTCAAGATTTACATTTGATCAGATCATTACCTGGAAATTGAAACCATGACCTTGACCATATTTATTTAGTTTTTATTTTCTTTGTTTAAATAACTAGAGAATAAAAAGTTCTTAATGGAATTAAAACACTCTAAAACACACTCTAAAACCCAATTTTTGGTTCAAATTTGAGCCATTTTTTTATTTCTTTTTAAATTAAAGTAAACTAAATAACTACATTAATATACTTGATGTATATTAATGTTAATTAAATTGTTTTAATTATTTAATTTGTATGCATATCAAGAATGAACCTAAACTACAATATTTGTTCTTTTGTTAAACAATCTTACTGACCCGAAACTGTAAAATACCTTTAAAGGTGCAGTGTGTAGTATTTATGAGGATCTATTGACAGAAATGCAATATAATATACATAACTATGTTTTCAGTGGTGTATAAAGACTTTACATAATGAACCGTTATGTTTTTATGACCTTAGAATGAGCCATTTCTATCTACACACACCGCGGGTCTCCTTACGGTGAAGTTGCCATTTTGTGCCGCCATGTCTCTACAGTAACGGACAAATTTCTCTACAGAGCGCTAGCTACTCTCTGCTGTCTCAGACGACGACATCTTTGTCCTGTGACGGCCACCGTAGCTTCTCTATGTACTTCTTCACACTGCACCTTTAAACTCAAATATCAGGACTCACAATATCCTGAGTCATTTTGGGTGAATTAATCCATTTAAATCAATCAGATATCAGCGATATTGTGTGTGTGTGTGTGTGTGTGTGTGTGTGTGTGTGATATCTGGCAGGACATTAATCCCAGGTTAGACATGAGACTCCCTCCTGCAAGGTTTCTCAAGACCTTTTTATCAGCCACAAAACTCTCTGTCGTCAGCAATCATGCAACGCTTGAGATATGAGAAGTTCAGAGCATTTCCTTTATTACATTTGAAAGGACAGAGGGAAGTGAGCAGTGAAATCATGTTTGGATCTCTGGAGCTGAGGCGAGATGAAGATCATCTGATGATGATGAGAGAGAGAGAATGAGGACCAGATGGAGAGCAGGTAGCAGGTTATCGTTACCTCATAGTCCGCGTGTAGATTAAGAACATATGAGCATGTCACATGACACGGAGAATGTTTCTATGGCAGCAGTGAAGCCACATGCAGCAGTGACGCTCGATTGGCTTGTACTGCCCTCCGGTGGACGCTCAAAAGAAGGGAACTTGTTACTGTAATATTATTATTATTTAATTATTATAATTTTTTTATATTTATTATTGCATTTTATTTTCATTTATATTATTCATTTGTTTATTTTGCCATTGTGTGTGTGTGTGTGTGTAGACTTTAGTATCTTAGGTCATTTGAACCAAAGTCCCTTTATAAAGTCTTAGTTTGATCTCTTCTGAAACTTGAGGAGACATGATTTACTGCAGTGTCCTTTTTGTATTATTATTTATTAATATAGTATTTATTCATATTTTAAATTAGCTGTTATTTTAATAATTTCAGTTTGCACTTTAGTTTAAATTGCATGTCCTTTTAATAATAATAATAATAATAATAATAATATAATACAGGTTTTGCCATCTAATATTGATATTTTATTTTACTTCACTTCAGCTTTATTTCAATGACTAAAACTGCTTTTGAATAGTTTTCATTTTGGATCACAACACTGATTTTTTTTTTTTTAATGTAATATTTATAATATTTCAGCTTTATTTCAGCTTACCAAAAATTATTTTAAATAGTTTTAGTGAACAAAGTTTAATTTTTTTATTGTTTTATTTTATTTCAGGTTTATTTCAATTACTGGAAAAGATTTTGGGGTGAAAAATATCACCCTAAAGTTAATATGTTTTTTGGGTTTTTTTTTTGCATTGACATTTTTTTAACAAAACAAATGTTTTTCATCAAATATTTATATTTTATTTCAGCTTTATTTCAATTACAAAAAAAGTGTGATAGTTTTAGTTAGTAACAATATGTATTTACTGGAATCTTTTTCTCAGGAGAAACATCTGAGGAGCAGGAGATGTAAGAAAAGTCTCCAAAAATCTCATGGAGAAGAATGAGATATGAAAGATCTGTCACAATGTACATTAATCTTGCTTGCTAAATGAATAAATATATCCCATGTGAGACTGTGTATTCCTCTACTCCTCTCTACAGGCGTTCGAGAAGCCCAGTCCACCGCAGAAGCCTCTTCCCGCTGTCCCACTGGGTCGAAACGTCCGGGTGATGCGTAACCCGTCCGCTGTCCGACTTCCAGCTCCTATCCCGACCCCGGCCGCCCACCGACCTGCTCCGCCTCACCCGCAGCCCTGCAGGTACACACACACTCATCTGCCAAACATCTCAGATCATCAAGGGCTTGTTCCTACAGTCTGGTGGATTTTATGTCCTCATGAAACAATAATGCATATTTTACATAAAATATTAATGCAGCCGCTCTAAACCCCTCCTTTCTGAGAACCTACTCTGCTCTGATTGGCCAGTTGGCCCAGTCTGTTGTGATTGGTCTGCTCTGACTGGTCAGATGGCCCAGTCTATTGTGATTGGTCTGCTCTGATCTGATTGGTCTACTCTGCTCTGATTGGTCAGATGTCCCAGTCTGTTGTGATTGGTCTGCTCTGCTCTGATTGGTCAGATGGCCCAGTCTGCTGTGATTGGTCTACTCTGTTGTGATTGGTCTACTCTGCTCTGATTGGTCAGATGGCCCAGTCTGCTGTGATTGGTCTACTCTGTTGTGATTGGTCTACTCTGCTCTGATTGGTCAGATGGCCCAGTCTGCTCTGTTTGGGGTTAGGGTTAATTTTTTCCTCCCAGCAAACCTTCTCAGTCCAAAATCCACCAAACTATAGGAATGACCTAAAGACGATGGATGCATTTATGATTAACCTATTAATGGATTTGCAGGCCTCCTCCTAAACAGCCGCCCACCTTGCCGAAGCCTCACTTCACAGCCGGAGTGAAGTTCAGTAGCTGAGAGCCGGACCGAAGGGATTTCGTCCCTGGAGACACTCGCTTTTTGCACTATGAACCTCTGCGGGACACGTCATGTGTCAGAGTCCTGATGTGAGGGGTGACCTTTGACCCCTGCGGTGCTCTCCCTCTAAACGGTGCTATGAGTCCAAGCTCAGGTACATGTCACGCGTTATTTATGTCGGTTACGAGCGTATTTATTTGAGCACAGTGCACTGTGGTTGACACTTTCTCAATCGGTAGCAATCGGTGGTTCGCCCACGTTTACCTGATTGTCCTTTTGGTGTTGTTGCTATTGCTGTTGTTTTGACCTTTTTCGACTGTGTACCAGCAGAGAAAAGAGAAGACGTGTTATCTGTGAACATGAACCATCTCATGTGGACGCTAAACTGGATTGAAGCCAGATTTAAATGGAAACGTGAATTGGGAGTTGTACTTTGCAAATGGTTCTGTGATGTCATTTGGTATGTGAAAAGGGCTTTTTAACAATTTAATATGATTTAATAGCCATTTTTATTATATATTTCAGACATGATTAAACCTGAATTAGGATTGCAGTGATACTTAAGGGATGTTGAAGGAACCTACATGAAAATACTTTGATATGAGGTTGAATCTCACAAAAACATGTCCGGGTCACATTTCACCCCAAAGTAAAGGAAAAATATCCATAAAGAAAATATTTCCCCTCAAATTCTCATGACTGTAATACGTCAGAATATTTAATTATTAAAAATGATGACTTTTAATTATAATTATCTATATATTATTACTAATATACAGTCATTGTTAGTACAGTAAAAATACTATATATCATGAGAATCATCAAAGATAATAATTAGAATTGAAAGAAAATCATACAAATTAGTTGTTTTTGTATTTAAATCAGAACAGTATAAAAGCAGTAAAACTAATACTACCAAAAAATTATGTATAAATATTAGTTTAAAATATATTATTATTGTTTTTTCTTTGCATTGATATTTTGAGTGGAAATTAAAATTGTTATAGAAATCTTAACGTTCTTAAAACTAATTTTCTTTTCAAGTAAAGTCGCCTTTATTTTTATAGTGCTTTTATACAGTAAAGTAACATAATTAATGCAAGTCTCCTTGTTTTTAAGGCGCTTTGGATAAAAGCATCTGCTAATTGATTAAATAAATAAATACATGATCAAATATTCATGATCAAATATATCCAAAATATAAAATTTTGCAATAATGAGAATTTGGTTGGAAAATTTGCTTAAAATATCACAATGCAAACAATCATAAGGGTCCTCAAAACAGCCTTCATTGTTGTGAAAAATAAATACAATTTCTTGCTTGTTTCTTTTGATTTTGAGGTGAAATATGAGCTGGACGTGCACAGAGTATACAGTACTGTGCAGCTGAATAATGTTCTCTCCATTTCACGCGTCTAAACCAGTCTTGTTTCTTTTTATGGTGAGTATGAAAACATTTTTAACACATTATATGCACCAAGCCCAGCTTTTGTTGATCTCAAAGCTCGTAAGGAAGACAGACGAACACAGATGTTGTAATGCAGGTGTGTTCAGATGGACGGCTCACTCAGGTCAGATCCCAGCTTTGAGACCCGTAAGAGACCTTTACTGACAGCATGTGCTTACTGGACAGATCTGAGAGACAGAAAGACAAACCTGGCCCTGATTTCTTGGCCATACAGTCATATATGTTTAAAAATAGTTATTGTGGGGAAATGATTGAATGAATTACAGTTGTACTCTTAAGGACTTTCTGTCTTATCGACCTAAATAATGGAGCATTATAACTGGATTGTGGTTAATGAAAACAGACATATGAATCCTTCTCTAAATATTCCCATAATCCCTCAAACATGCTGCGGTCAGTGGGTTTGTGCCACTGGCAAAGTTTCATGGGCGATTTGTCAGGGTAAATGAACACACTGCACTAAAAGAAAAGGATGTGTGGAAATGATTTAAAAATAGAGGTTTAGGAGTGATTATGGTCATGAATTGCCGTCAACAGGGTCAAAATAAAACCAAATACAAACTGGCTTGGCGAGTAAACATTTTCTGGCAACTTTTTGAGAAACTACAAGATAACCAGTGGTTTAATTGAATTGGGAGAATGATAGTCTGATGCACGCTGATGATTAAGATGTGAACCATTGCAAACATCTTTCACGACAAACTGCTGTTCAAATATTTGGGGTTGGTAAGATTTTTTTGTTGAAAGAAGTCTCTTCTGCTCACCAGGGCTGCATTTATTGGATCAAACATGCAGTAAAAACAGTAATATTGTGAAATATTTTTACAATTTAAAATAGCTGTTTTCTATTGTGGTACATTATAAAATATAATGTATTCCTGTGATCAAAGCTGTATTTTCAGCATCATTACTCCAGTCTTCAGTGTCACATGATCCTTCAGAAATCATTCTGATATGAGGATTTGCTGCTCAAGAAACATTTCTTATTAATATCAATGTTGAAAACAGCGTGCTGTGTTTGAAATCGCCCCCTATACCCTCATTCACTATTCCCTACATTACTCCACTTGTGTGGAGGTGAATGTAAACGAGTGAGGTAGTTTGGACACTGATGCTGCATTCACATGGGGCGTCGGCATTTGGTGGTGGGCATGTCTGAAGCTGGTGCTGACACGACTGTCATTGTGACAACAGCCTATCACATTAGGCGGCTGCAGTGGCTCAGTGGTTCATGTAGGTTGTCTACAAATCTGAAAGTTGG
This sequence comes from Paracanthobrama guichenoti, assembly GCA_018749465.1. Taxonomy (NCBI): domain Eukaryota; kingdom Metazoa; phylum Chordata; class Actinopteri; order Cypriniformes; family Gobionidae; genus Paracanthobrama; species Paracanthobrama guichenoti. Next base: position 32,120,168 of record CM031954.1, read on the forward strand.
TGGTTCCATCCCCAGATTTGTCGAGGTGTCCATGAGCAAGACACCTAACCCCAGCTGCTCCCGACGAGCTGGATGGTGCCTTGCATGGCTGACACCGCCGTCGGTGGATGAATGAGTGAGGCAATATGTAAAGCGCTTTGGTGGCCATGCGTCTGTTGAAAGCACTATATAAATGCAGTCTATTTGACTTTTCCAGTGTTGCATGAACTCAGTTGGCTAGAGTCTGCGCTAGGGTATTTGCATAGGCGATCTGATTGGCTGATGCCTGCATTGGCGCTTAAAGTTGAAAAGTTTTCAACTTCTGTTGTGAGCAACGCCAGTGACACGACGCAATGGAACCCACCAATTCGGCACCGCATGACGTCACCCATTCAAAGTAAATGAGAAGCTTTATGTGTGAATGCAGCGTGAGAGCACCGGAAGGGCTGCCGCTTTTGCAGTTTGTGCTTGGTGTTTAATAATTCATTTGAAACACAAATCTGTCATGGAAACTAGCCTGTATAAACCTTAATGAAACAATTTAATAATCAATTAAAAAGGAATTTATACCTGTATGATATTACGCTGTACCCACATTGGATTCAGCTCAGCGCCATCTTCTGGTCAGACGCGGGAATTCATTCAGTGTGTGACTCTCAGTGCATTATGGGTATTCTCTAGCCATTGAGCGTACCTCGGTTGTACACTCGTTATTGCGGTGCATTATGGGATTGAATGAGTGCACTTGATAACGTCCGCTATGGTTTCAGACACCACCAAATGGCTGTCCCCTCAAACAGTGCCCTATTTAAGGGTATGGGGGAGATTTTGGACACAGCTCATTGTTTTCAGGATTCTTTTATGAATAGAAAGTAAAAAAAAAAACAGCATTTATTTGAAATGGAAATCTTTTGTAACATTATGTCTTTACTGCAACCTTGCTGACCCCAAAGTTTTGAATGGTAGTGTACATTAAGAAGAAATAATCCAAAATAGTTGGAATGGCTGGAAATAAATAAATATGTTTGGTAAATTTCACCCTCCATTGGCAGGTGAGGTAAACAGTTGATGTTTGGCACTGAAACTTTGGTATTTGTCGCCACTGAGCCATTTATGATCTCAAACGTTGGTCTTTTAGTCCTGTATACTGGACATCTTATGAGTGCCATTACTTCTCATTGTTTACATTGTAAATTCATCTTCATTCACTGTTTTCGCAAACATCTGAAGTGTCCTGTTGCCTTCTTACAGTGTTAAACCACACAGTGCATTACAGTAGAGACTGTTCAGATCTAGACGCTGATTGATTATACGATGATCATGTGACTCTAGGTTAACTGCCTTGCTTGTTTTAATCACAGTTATCATTTACTATTATTCACGTATCCGCACTCAGTAAATCTACTCATGTAACGTTTGTTTTATTCAGTGCACGGGTGTAAACTGCTTTTTTATGATAAATCCTTGATTAATCAAGAAATGTGAAATAAGATGCTGTATGTTGATGTCTGCAACACACAAATACGGTCGGCTTAAAGGGCAGCGCTAGTAAAGTTGTTTATTAAACCCATGTGTGTTTTGTCTCATTTAGTCTGACGTCTCTGACTCTTCCAACAGACTGATGATATTCTGAAGGAAATGGTAAAGAAATATAAATCAATGCTCTACATACTTGCACAAGTTGTATCAAGAAGAATGGCGTTTTACCTCTCGTTCAAATGCTTTGGCCATCTCCAGAGCGCTAACACCAACCTAAAACCCACAGAAAGAGTCCAGTCAGAGAGATGAATCCAGAAAATGTGCATAATGGAGATGAAGTATTAACTTGGTCTCACGTTTAACATTCATTAGGAGAAGTACTGACAGTTGTTTTCATAAAATGAATGTGCATAGCATATATCATGAGATCAGTTATTACTCTCAGACAGAAATGAAGAGCTAATGGAGACTTTTCCAGAAGAAACATCTCAAACGTCTCAGTTTGATCTCATTGCTGTCTGGTTTTGCTTATGCGGGTTTCTGACCTTGTTCTGGATGTTGGGATCGGCTCTTTTCTCCAGAAGCATTTTAACTAGATGCTCATAATTATTCAGCACAGCCACCTGAAAAACATGTTTACACACATTATGTGCTTCAGATGAATGACCTTAATCACTATATCAGGGGTTTGGCATCGGGCCAAAAAATAAATAAAAATCGCTACTTGATGGGCTAGGGATAATTTAAGAAATGAACTGAGGACAAATACAACTACAATTGCCTGACATACTGGTACAGTGTCTTTTGTAACTGGTAGTGAGCTGTTACTCTGTTAAAAAACTGGATAAATTAATAAAGCAGTAGTGACACGTAACCTGGCAAGTATCTTCATTCACCAACTTGCAACACAGACCGCCATGCTAAAACACACACATGTGGGAGATGAGACTTGAATAAGCCCATTAATGGCATGTTTGAGTCACGCTCTTAACGAACTGTTTTATTTCCTCTTTCCATATTGTGAATAATAAAAGTGTATTTTAATTTGCTTGTTACACAATGAAGCCTAACTTATTGTAATAATTATTTGACGTAGCCTACTTTTACACTCAGAATTATTCCTTGGCATCCTCACGTGCTAAAGTGCATTTTTTTATTGTTTGCGTGCTGGAGGTACGTCGCGTGTAGAGTGATGTTAAGCTAGCATCATCATAGAGTCTAAAGAGGAAAGTCGACAGGAAAATAGGGCATACAAAGAAGAATGGTTATGCGTTCATCCTACCTGGTTTTGTGAAAGAATATAGTATCAGACGGCACCACGAGACGAAGCGTGGCACCTTTTTGTTGCTGGTTGTCTGAAGGAAGCTGAATTTGGTTTGTTATTGTTCACGTGTTGGTGCTCAAGCCCCACATAATAAGCAAACGTTTCAATGGTTCACTGTTCGGTTTCATACCACACATTTCATGAGGCTATTTTAGAGGCGTGTCTAGCGATCCATTCCACAGACTCTTTTGAATGTCTTGCAGAACTTTTCAAATTAAAAGCTCTCAATTCATCCCAAAATAAAGCATTGCTGCAAAAACGTTCTCGTACTTTTTTTGAAGGCAAAATCACTAAAGACAAATTGATTGTGAGTAACTATAGAGAAATATGAGAAATATGCTCTTGATTAAAAAGTGTGTCAGCTAAGCCCATCTTTCTCTGCTGGTTTAGTTGTTTATTACATGCCGAGTACTTTCAGTTCCTACCATCAGTGGTGTTTTCCCGTCTCTGTCCTGTGCATTAACATCAGCACCAGCACTGATTAACAGTGACGCTATGGCTGAGTCTCCGGTTATAACCAATACCATCATGAGAGGCGTCCACAGGGCGCTGTCCTGCACATCAGTCTGAGACACAAGAGAACATTATGAGCAGTAAATCAGGTACATCTCAAATAATTTATGTTAATGATCTTCTCACCTGACACCCGTCCTGTATGAGGTACTGTAGGATGGGCAGGTGTCCTCCGACTGTGGCCCAGTGCAGAGCGCAGCAGCCCGATCGGTCCCGAGAGCTCCAGGACGCACCGCAGCTGCGCAGGAACTTCACCACGTCCAGGTGCCCGTGAAAACACGCCAACATCAGGCTGACACACACAAGACCAGCACATTCATACTCAGGCCCCAGTACAATATTAACCTATTGATAAATCCTTATGTGCCAATGGAGATTACTGTGGAAGCTTGTTTTATATGCAAGTTTATATAGCAATATAGACTTTATAATTCACAATTCTGACTTTTTTTTTTTCTCTTGCAATTTCAACTTTCTGACTATTTTCTCACAATTGTGAGTTTATCGCTTTTTTATTTTTTTACTATAAATAAAGTCAGAATTGCAAGATATAGACTTACAATTGCAAGGGAAAAATGTATTACGTTATGCATTATTAACTCAGAATAGTTCCTCAATTCCCTTTTTAGCATATTTCACAGATTACACCAACCTGAGAATAACTTTCATTGACAATAGTTCACCAACCATGTCTTGTGTTTTCTGTCAGCTGTTAAGATTTGGACGATGATTCCAGATTTGCAAATTAATCCCTTATTTGATCTAACCGGTCAAACGGGTTTGCAAAAAAGTCCAG
>CM031954.1:32134258-32186758 GCA_018749465.1 Paracanthobrama guichenoti
TTTATTAGTTGAAATTGTATTCGTGTTTTGGCGAGAATTAACATTATTTCTGATATTAAAAATGAGCATTTCACAAATAAAAATGTAATTGTTGATATCAAGAATTCATACCCAGGGGTATTCCAGAAAGCAGGTTATGTGACATACCGGGTATGTTTAAGAGTAAGCGGATAACCTCAACTTTTCGGTTCCAAAAACGGAGGTAACTTTCAGGGTAAGTAACCGTGGCAACTCATTCTCTGAACATAACCTGCTCCGGAGCAGCTCATGATCCAGGGTTAGTTTGCTTAAGAGGTATTCAGTTGTGTTTTTTATATAATTTAGTTATATTAATATAGCCAAATTTGTTATATAATGTACAATATTATATATTAATTCTAAAGAATTTGAAAAAAAAAAATTTTAGTTCAATTCAAATATATTTATTATTTATTTTATTGTCATCTCACACATGGATCTGCATTCTATTAATTAGCATCAAACAATATAATCCTTATTCTCAGTGAATAAAGATTACTTATTAAATGAAGACATTGAAAAAATTATTGCACAACCACCAAATGGGTGGCGATGTGCATTAAGTAGGTTATGTAAATCGCCATTAAACAAATGAAGAAGAGCAAGTAGTATGGCATGCTCTTTCTTAACGTCTGTTTCCATGGTGAATCATCGATTCGTCGCTCTGTTGAGAATGTCTTGTGTGTTAACCGGGAACATACTCTGAGTTGTCTGAACTTACTCCCGGGCTCGTTTTTGGAACCAGCATACCTCGAGTAAGCAAGGTTTGGGTTAATCAACCGAGAGTTCAGGTTATATGTGACGGTGAGTTAACCTTGCTTTCTGGAATACCCCCCTGGAAACGAATAAAGGTAAAAACGGCTTGCCATAATATTTGCGCTCTGGAGAAGCACTAAAAATAGCATTGAGAAACATAAGGCCACACTGCCATGCGTTTGAGAGGTTGAACTATTTGCTTTACTGTTCATTGACTGGCACCTCATCAGTACTATGGAAATCAATATGCTGGACTGAGGTCTGTCACAGTTGTATATTGTCAGTAATAATTATTGTTTTATTATTGTCATTTTGTGGGAAAAGTCTGTCTGTTAAATGTTTTGACTGTTTATGTCTAATCAATTGATATCTACATACACTCGCCTAAAGGATTATTAGGAACACCATACTAATACTGTGTTTGACCCCCTTTCGCCTTCAGAACTGCCTTAATTCTACGTGGCATTGATTCAACAAGGTGCTGAAAGCATTCTTTAGAAATGTTGGCCCATATTGATAGGATAGCGTCTTGCAGTTGATGGAGATTTGTGGGATGCACATCCAGGGCACGAAGCTCCCTGCTCCACCACATCCCAAAGATGCTCTATTGGGTTGAGATCTGGTGACTGTGGGGGCCATTTTAGTACAGTGAACTCATTGTCATGTTCAAGAAACCAATTTGAAATGATTCGAGCTTTGTGACATGGTGCATTATCCTGCTGGAAGTAGCCATCAGAGAATGGGTACATGGTGGTCATAAAGGGATGGACATGGTCAGAAACAATGCTCAGGTAGGCTGTGGCATTTAAACGATACCCAATTGGCACTAAGGGGCCTAAAGTGTGCCAAGAAAACATCCCCCACACCATTACACCACCACCACCAGCCTGCACAGTGGTAACAAGGCATGATGGATCCATGTTCTCATTCTGTTTACGCCAAATTCTGACTCTACCATCTGAATGTCTCAACAGAAATCAAGACTCAAATTGTGAAATACTCAGACCGGCCCATCTGGCACCAACAACCATGCCACGCTCAAAATTGCTTAAATCACCTTTCTTTCCCATTCTGACATTCAGTTTGGAGTTCAGGAGATTGTCTTGACCAGGACCACACCCCTAAATGCATTGAAGCAACTGCCATGTGATTGGTTGATTAGATAATTGCATTGAGAAATTGAGAAAACAGGTGTTCCTGATAATCCTTTAGGTGAGTGTATATTGTAATATCTATGCATAATAAATCCAAATTGGCCATTTATTATTTTGATGCAAAACTTGCATTGGACCAATGTGCTGTATTTAATTTCTCTGAAGTTTAATTCAGTAAACCTCTCTTCCAGTTCAGGTTGCGGACAATTTCATTCAGATTCCAGACATTTTAGGAATTTCACATAATAATAGATAATATAAACGATACAATTTCACCATTGCTAGGCATGATATGAGTCTCAGAGCTGCTGTTTGCATGTGGCCTGATCATGATTCATAAATCTGAGCAAATACACTTTGCTAATCGTTTTAAATGAGGTCATCAGTTCTGTGAGAATGTTTGCTGTCGAGTGAGTCAGCCTCAACCATTGTGTATGAGCAAATAGTGTTCATTCAGCTGATGCTTCGGTCAGTCGTGACATTTTGTGTCATTTTAGTTTAGCAACCAGTTGAGCACCCCTGGTTAAAAAACACATTTATTTCATACTAAGTATACTACAAAACCATTAACACATTTACTGGCATATCGATTGAGACTTATCGATATAAATATTATAATGAAACTTTTTTTTTTTTTTTTTTTATTGCACAATGCACATTTCTTAATATTAAAATGCCTAAAATGTGTTTTAATATCACTATTAGTTAAGGACAGTATGATCTCTGTATAACATCAGTTTTTAAATACAAGATATTATAATCTACTTGCAATAGTTCCATTTTAGTATCTGGTATATTTATTTTTCACTAGGGACCTTAAAATCAAAATAAAAAGAAATGATACACTTAGTTAGTGCAGTTTTGCCGATTTAAGGATACTAATGCAAATTAGGAACAGATTTTTTATTATTATTATTTTATTTTTAGATAAGCAAAACCACCTAAATAAAATAAATGTGAGGAGATTTTTGTCTGACTAATTTGTTCTTACTTTTTAGGGATGCACCGATATGAACATATGGTCGATACAAATAACGATAATTCTTTATATTTGAAGGCCGATAACTGATATATTAACCGATCTAAATCCCAATTTTTATAGAATTTTTAAGAGCCTGATTAAAAAAAAAAAAACAAGCACATAATTATGACAGACTTGCGCTGCACATGTTTTCCTTTTTGAAGTGATTCCGATCATATTTCAAGCAATTCAAACCCATCATGATGAACAGTGCGCATCTGAAGCAAATAATACATTATTTATCGGGCGGTTATAACGGTAACAGAGCTTCAGAGTGCTGCAAAGTCAGCTAGGGTAAAGTAGTTTACTGATTTAATTACTGCACACTGTCATCGACCTAGAATGTTCTACGTTAAATTCAGTACTTAATCCAAGCTGCCAGTTTCATCGGGAACCCTCGGCTGATCTTTGTGAGAAAGTTTTAACATTCTTTTTTCTGATAAAGCGATTGCTGTTCGTTCATCCTTCAGTTCACAGCTCTCAGATCTGTCCTTGGGTTCGCTGGCAAGTCCGTTCTGTCATCATTTTCAGCAGGTCTCTCTACTGGAGCTTTGTGATTTTGGTAAAGGATGAAGACAACTTCCTCGTCACTTGATGTTATTCCCTCAGAGATTATAAAAAACTGCTTTTCCTATAATTGGACCCAGTGTCCAAGTGTTGATTTAATTCATCTTTGGACACTGGGGTGGTCCCGAAGAGTTTTAAGCATGCAGTTTTTCAGCCTTTGCTTAAACAAGGTCTGGATGAGGGTTATTTTAGTAATTATCGTCCGGTCTCCAAGCTATCCTTTTTATCAAAACTACTAGAAAAAGTTGTGCAGTCTCAATTGATCCAGTTTTTAAATGCAATTACAAACCCGATTCCAAAAAAGTTGGGACACTGTACAAATTGTGAATAAAAACAGAACGCAATGATGTGGAAGTTTCACATTTCAATATTTTATTCAGAATACAACATAGATGACATATCAAATGTTTAAACTGAGAAAATGTATCATTTTAAGGGAAAAATAAGTTGATTTTAAATTTCATGGCATCAACACATCTCAAAAAAGTTGGGACAAGGCCATGTTTCCCACTGTGTGGCATCCCCTCTTCTTTTTCTAACAGTCTGCAAACGTCTGGGGACTGAGGAGACAAGTTGCTCAAGTTTAGGAATAGGAATGTTGTCCCATTCTTGTCTAATACAGGCTTCTAGTTGCTCAACTGTCTTAGGTCTTCTTTGTGGCATCTTCCTCTTTATGATGCTCAAATGTTTTCTATGGGTGAAAGATCTGGACTGCAGGCTGGCCATTTCAGTCCCCGGATCCTTCTTCTACGCAGCCATGATGTTGTAATTGATGCAGTATGTGGTCTGGCATTGTCATGTTGGAAAATGCAAGGTCTTCCCTGAAATCTATTTTGGGTCCACTACTTTTTAACTTATACATGCGTCCACTGGGGGATATTATTAAGAATCACAATGTTACATTTCATTTTTACGCAGATGATACACTGCTGTACCTGCCATTGAAAGCTGGCGACTCCATTCAACCTTTGTTGGAATGCATCAGGGACATTAAGGAATGGTTATCAAATAACTTTCTTCAACTTAGTGTTCCTTGGTGTTACCTTGGATTCAGAAATATGTTTAACCAAACAAATTAATTCTGTTTTATCAACTGCGGATCATTTCCAAACGTATATAATTTTTGTCATTACAAGACTTGGAGAAGGTTATTCATGCTTTTATTACCTCACGCTTAGACTATTGTAACTCATTGTATCTGGGTCTTCCTCAGTCATCACTTGCACTCCTCCAGATGGTGCAAAATGCAGCTGCAAGGCTGCTGACCGGGACAAAGAAATCTGATCATGTTACCCCAATTTTGGCCTCGCTTCATTGGCTCCCGATCCATTTTAGAATTCCGTTTGAAATCTTCTTGTTTGTTTTTAAAGCTCTTACTCTTCTTCTAAATCTTCTTACTCCTCAGTCATCATCCAGATTTTTAAGATCTTCAGACAGGGTTCTTTTATCCATCCCTCGCTCTCGTCTAAAAACTAAGGGAGATGGAGCTTTTTCTGTTGCCGCCCCCCGTCTCTGGAACCAGTTGCCCCTGGACATCTGCCTTGTAAATTTTCGTTTCAGGCCGATAGCGATAGCATTAAAAATGTAAGATATATCGTCCGATACCGATATGGTGGCAGATATATCATGCATCCCTACTTCTTTTTTTATTTCTTGCTCTGATTTTGAGTCATCTAAATCTGTTTTTAAAAGTGTTTTTGTTCCTTTGTATGATTGACATTTGAATGGAATACATACTTTATCTTGTTTACAGTTGTCCAGTTTTATTATCTGAAATATTACAAATCAGTAGAATCTGTTGATTTTGCATTAGTGCATAATGCATATTCTGGCATTATGATTTGCAGTTTGTAAAAGTGGAAATAGGAAGCCGTGCATCTGTTAAGTTCACCCGTCTTGTCCTCAGCAGATGCCCAGACTGCTCAAACCTGCAGCTGTTAAACACAGTTGCGGACAGATTTTAATGCTTACCGCCTTTGTACTGGCACATGGAGAGATGAACGCAACAGGCTAATAGTTGTCAGAATTATTACCTGAAGGCCTCCATATGCACAATAGTGTTGTAATCGATTGCATCCAGGTGATGATAATGTGTTTTCACTCTCTACTGTAGATCCCTCAGTGGTGTGCAGAGTTCTGTTTGTCTGCGCAGTACCAGCACGGTGTGGTGGTGTGCAGTCAGATCCAGAGACGGCAGGCTGTAGATTTGGCCCTCCGTGTTGCCGATGAGATGGACATAAACATCGGCCACGAGATCGGATACAGCATCCCGCTGGAGACATGCTGCTCGAACGACACCATTCTCAGGTCTGTGTGAAAACTTGCATGCATGCAGCCCACAAAGTGTGAAAAACCGCACTGAAATGCTCACTATTACCAAAGGTTTTCAAGTTGGCGATTTATTTTAGTTTTGTGGTTTGGTTTGCCCAGCTAAAGTATGAGAAGAATGTGCGGTCTCCTCAAATGCACGACATGCTTGAGGCCGTTTTACTTCAGTATACGGATCACTGGAGTGCAGGAGGCATGACTTCCCTATGGAGAACTACTGAATAATCTGTGTCTGCCAAGATTTTCTAACTTTTGTCATATAGATTTTCCAAAATGTAGTGTTTTGCAGCACATATTTCATAATAATTATAATGAGTAATTTTATTTAATTTTAAAAATGTAATAAAATAATTATCATTACTACCAAAAATCATGTAATTTACTGAGATGTGTACAATTACTTTTCTAAGTGATGGGAGTTGATGTTTAACCTGTCAGATGATTTTGTTATTTTTGTTTTATTTTATTTAATCAAATATATCAAGTATGTCTTAATTTATGTTATTATAGAAATATGCCTAGTTCAATGTCTAAAAACCTATTAATAACAACAAATAATAAAAGAAAAAGGCATATTTTAATTTATAAAGCAATGTCTAATCAAATGTCTTTTATTATGCATTTTATTATAGAAAATTCTAGTCAAATGTCTAAACTAAAAACATTAAAAATAAATATCCATATTTTATTTTATAAAGAATTTTCTAATCAAATATGTAATTTAATTATATTATCGATGTCTAGTCATACATGTCTAAAAACCTGTTTATAAAAGCATATAATAAAAGGAAAAAAAATCTTTATTTTATTTTTGGTTTTTGCACGTATTTAGTTGAACAGGTCAGAAATAATGCTGATAAAAGATTGTACAAATAAGGTGTGTGTGTGTGTGTTATCTGTGAATGTCAAAACCAAACTTGTGTCCTTGGTTGCAGGTACTGCACTGATGACATACTGCTGCGGGAGATGATGTCAGACCCGATGCTGGAGCATTATGGGGTGGTGGTGTTAGACCAGGCCCATGAGAGGACCGTGAGCACTGACGTTCTCCTGGGACTGCTCAAAGAGGTGCTTCTCCAGCGGCCCGAGCTCCGGGTGGTGGTCCTGTCCGCCCCGCCCGCGTCAGACACGCTCCTCACGCACTACGGGAACGTCCCACGCCTGCAGCTGGAAGCCCCGTGCGCCGGTGAAGTGATCCACAGCAACAGCAGCAGCACTGAAAGCTTTTATTCGGCTCTGAGACTTGCTCTGGAGGTCCATCGATCCAGAGAGCCAGGAGACGTAGCTGTGTTTTTAGCTTCTGAGCAGGTGAGATTGAAGTGGGTTCATGGATTACAACAACTCATGTACTTTTATGTACTGCATGTTATTGTATCTGGGCAGTTTACCAGAGTTGTTGCAAATTCATGCAAAGGGATGATCCAGGAACTGGAGAGCTGAGACCTGCTCACATCAAGAGTGAAAGTTTAGTCTCACCGACCAAATTAGATTAGAGCATTTAGGTGCTGACTGACTGGTACATTTTCCTTTTAAAAGTGTCGGTAAGAATTTGTAATGTTTTTGGCTGCATTTATTTGATGATAAATACAGTAAAAACTGTAATGTTGTGAAATATTATTACAATTTAAAATAACTCTTTTCTATTTGAATATATGTTAAAATGTAATTTATTCCTGTGATCAAAGCTGTATTTTCAGCATCATTACTCCAGTCTTCAGTCACATGATCCTTCAGAAATCATTCTGATATGAGGATTTGATGCTCAAGAAACATTTCTGATTATTATCATTGTATTATAAACAGTCTCTGTGATATTCTGGCCTGTAGATATGGCTTGAGTCCTTTCTTCAATGTAATCTTTCACTCTTTTTCACTTTTACTGACTGCCATGTGGAAAATGTCTGATCACTTAGAAAAATAATAGCACACCAACAAGGGAACAAGTTGCACGCAGAAGATGGGTTAGACATTGTTTACAACTTTTAGCAATAGCAATAGCAGCTAACGGTGATGCAGCACTAACACAATGTTCTCCATGATGTCAATGACATTGTTGTGTTCAGCAGGCTCAGCAGCGTCTCAATGAATGCGTCCACTCAGCTCTTCCACTGTTACTGACGCTCTGTAAAATCACATTAAGGTCTCATGTTTGCTTATTCGTGGTTTGTGACTTGAACAAACTTGCGAGCATTAAACTCTTGGCATACGTTTTGCATTAAGGTGGCATTTGTGCTTCAGACAGGAATGTTACCTCGAATCATATGCCTTACTGTGTTTCTAACCGGACACATTTTGTGTTGCTGATGATGGTGTGTGTGTGTTTCAGGAGGTTGTCTGTGCCTGTAACATTCTCACTAAAGAAGCGTCCAGAATGAGTGCATCTCTGGGAGAGCTGTTAGCTGTACCTCTGTTCCCCGGACTCACCGGAATGTGTCCACCAATCACAGAAAGCCAACAGACAAGTAGGAGGGTCTTCATTTCCTGTAGCCAATCAGAGGATCTCTTCTGGCCGGTGGACACCATTAGTTTTGTCATTGATACTGGAGTAGAGAAGAGATTAGTGAGTGTGCTGAAAATCCAAAATATGAACCACCTTTTTACCCTTAATATTTGCACCAAAAATATGGATTTAGTCATGAGTGAAAATTCTTGTAACAATAAATTCACATTTTCTGTGTGGCATTGTTTGTAGGTGTATAACCCACGAGTGAGAGCCAGTTCAGAGGTCATCCGACCCATCAGTAGATGTCAAGCTGAAATCCGTAAACAACTGACTGGATCAACAGGTGCGTCAACTTTCAGCAGAATCTGTGCTCAAGCAACTGTTTCTGTAAGACATTAAACGGCCCTATTTTAACGATCTGAGTGCATGGTCTGCACATGGCGCAGGTGCACTTAGGACATGTCTGAATCCACTTTTGCTAGTTTAACGACAGAAAAAAGGGTTCCTAGTCTCTTAATGAGTCATTGATTGGTTTATTGCACGTTATGCCCAAAACACATCCGAGTCTCATCTCCCATTCCTTTTAAAAGCCAGTTGCACTTGCACCATGGCGGATTCACTATTTACGGGTGTGTGATAGGGCCTTAAGCAAAACAACAAAAGAAAAAGTGTTAACTTGGCTCAGGTTTTTGTCTTATTATTAAAAGCCATATCAAAGCAGATTTGCTGTTGTCATGAATTGTGCCAATCATAATTCTGTATGCAAATGTGTTCCAGTTGCAATTCACTATGCAAATATTATAATATCATCACTGGTTACTTTTTGACTGACAAAGTTAAAGTTCAAGTCAATAGGAGATTTTCAAAAACCAAATGATCTGTAAAAGTTTCAATTGATTCAAAAATTTTATAAAGATGTGCATAAATTAAAAAAAATGCTCATAAAAAACATGTGAACATCCGAAAAGAAGACATGCATGTAAAGTTTGATGGAAATAAATTTATCAAATAAATCTTTCGATGCACAACAAAAAACCTGCGTGACTTTGCCTCAACAGAGGATGTGATTGGATAACTGGACTAACCAGCGGACCAATCACATCACATCATCTCAAATGTTGGTCTGGTTGTTCTGAAAAAGTATGTCATCAGAATGATTTAGTTTAATTCCCTCCCAGAAGCGTCTCACACCATGGTGTTCCCAAACTTCCCCAATTGCAGCAACTTCCAGTTTTATTACATATATTTTTCTCCAATATCCCAGGAAGAGAACAAAATCATCACTTGGGCACATGGGATGGAAACTGTGCTTTATTCGTAAATGTTCTAATATTGCATTCGTAAATGCAATATTTAAAGTTAAATTTGCAACTTTAGATGGAAACATAACTATTGTCAGTAGTGAATTGATATTGAATCTGTTCATTTGAAGGGAAGTGCTTCTGTTTGTATCCTGAGGACATTCAGCTGCCCAATGAGATCCCTCCTCGGATTCTGGAGTCAAACATCACGTCCACGGCACTCTTTCTGAAGAGGATGGAGGTGGCCGGGATCGGACACTGTGACTTCATTAGCAGACCTGGTGGGTGAGATTTAATTTCACAGCGGTATTTGAGAACTTTAGATCTCAATATCTGACTTTACAGATGAGAGAAATGTCTCTAAACTCTTCTGCATAGTCTGCATATTCTTTTCTAAAAGTATAATGGCGAAGTTCATTTTCTGTTCTTTGCTTTGGGGTAAAAAGAAGTTTGAAATATGTGAGCAGCGATAAACTGTTAGTGAACATCCTGACACCGTCCACTTTGATGAGTGACATTTAGATGAATGTGTAAATGTAAATATGTGCTGAACGCTTTCCTTTCAACAACAAAAATGACAGTGATGAGAAAACCGCAGTTAAGAAAGCATCTGATCATAGTGATGTGGATGTTTGCACCAGCTCTGCAATTCACCTCTCCGGTAAAGTCACGTCACATTTATGTATGTAACACTTTATTATGCAATAGATTGCTTAAAAGCAGCAGCTTTACAGTATTAAACATGAAAAACCATGTCAGTGTCACTTTCAATTAGAATTACAATTTTAATTTCTACTATAAACTTTTACTTTTCTACTATAAAGTTACTAACCACTCAGCATTATCACTGTCCACAATTTTGACATCGACACCATGGGCAAAATCTGGCATATTATAGATATTTTTAATATCATCTCATAATTTGGCAGCAGGTTTATTAGGCTTAGCGATCCATTATACTGTTACACATGCGCTTTCTTTCTCAACTGTTTATGTTCACTGTTAGGTTAATACTCGCCAAGACTGTTTTTTTTAGCATTATTTTGTGTGTATCTGACTGTTTAAGGGCAATATGCACGCACTTCGGGTGTGAGCACAAAATCTGCTGGAATGAGTAGAAATATGCGCAACACATGCAATCCCATGCCGAAATTCAAGCCCTGGAACAGCAACAATATTAATCTGGAGCAAATTAAACTAGTGAGTGAGGGGAGGTGGGTTTGTGTGTCACTTGCAGAGAGATGAGAGAGAGGGAAAGCGCAGCTGGTATTGTTCATCTATTCTGCAGGTATTGAGTATGGAAAGCGTTTCAGATATTTCAGTACCAATATGTAGTGAACATTTATATTTTTGACAACACTGCATTGCATTTAGTGTATTATTTCAGATGCCTTTTTAAAAGACTACAATTGAAAAATTTGCATATTATATATACAAGTGACTGCGTTGCACGCCACTGCTGAAATACACCCGCATTTGGCGGGTTGGCGGGTGTTAATGTCAAGTCCTGACTATAAAGCATCCCTCCAGTGTGTTAACTTTTTTACTTGTAAATGTCCGACCTGAACAGAAGAAATAGACTGGAGAAGAAGGTTTCCACGTCAAAGGCAGAGCCTCAGAGCCACATCATACCTATTACATCATCGCCACAGACCAATGGTAGTTGCTGTTTTTTCCAGAAAGTTTGCTTTGAAAACTCTCGAAATGAACACATTTTGTTTGAAATGTTTGTTTGAAGTATATCTGGCCTTTATTATACTGTAATCTATAACTGTTGCTCATATGAGAAGGTGTACTCGCGCACAGATGGGTTTGCTGGTTGGTGTTCGGTCATGCATGCATTTGCTGAACTGACAACTCTGTGTCTGCTGGGTTTAGACTCATTGTTTCTGGTCACTGTTTGGACTGCGGGAAGCTCAGAGGAGAAAGAAAGATATTCATTAGTGACCTAAGCACAGCCAACAGACATAATAAACAGGAAGAGAAAAGCTCAGTGAATGTAGAAACATGGAGAACTGCCTGCTTAAAGGCCCATTGAAGTGCCTTGAAATGCACAGCATTATTCGATGTGTTGACGTAATTTCCACAGGAAATTAAAACAGGAAGCCAGAGTGGGACATATCAAACAGCTCCGCCCCTTTTTTTAAACGGCCAAGAGCCGTTGAGCTTGGTAAAGCCCCAGTTTCCTCCTAATTTCTAACCGTTTCTCCTCTTTATCACAGATTTCAAATGGGTCCGATAAGTGTTCTGGTCTGTGCCGACTCGCACCGACGCTCTGTGCTATTGTGTCTCTGGGTCGACTCGATCACATGATCCACTCTGTGCTGTTGTGTCTCTGGACCGACTCGATCACATGATCCTCTCTGTGCTGTCGTGTCGACTCGATCACATGATCCTCTCTGTGCTGTCGTCTCTGGACACATCGATCACATGATCCTCTCTGTGCTGTCGTGTCTCTGGACCGACTCGATCACATGATCCTCTCTGTGCTGTCGTGTCTCTGGACCGACTCGATCACATGATCCTCTCTGTGCTGTCGTGTCTCTGGACCGACTCGATCACATGATCCTCTCTGTGCTGTCGTGTCTCTGGACCGATCCTCTCTCGATCACATGATCCTCTCTGTGCTGTCGTGTCTCTGGACCGACTCGATCACATGATCCGCTCTGTGCTGTCGTGTCTCTGGACCGACTCGATCACATGATCCGCTCCGTGCTATTGTGTCTCTGGACCGACTCGATCACACGATCCTCTCTGTGCTGTTGTGTCTCTGGACCGGAGCTAATGTGAAACCAGACTTCATTCACCTAAATGGAGAGCAAGTGACTGATTTCAGCCGCAGCTTCAGCGTGTATTTATAGTGTAGGGGGCGGGGCTTTAGATTCTAGAGAGCTTTTGATTGCACAGAAAATCTGATGAGAAGCTGAAGTGCAGAGTGATGTCATCAAAATCATTGATCCATATTGGTGGAAGTGAGAAACTGTAAGTTTTGAATGTTTAAGGCTTCAAAAGGCTAACATATTCATACTAGAAGCCAAAAAAACTTCAATTGTGATTTCATGGGGACTTGCCAGAAATGCCACACAAATGCCCACACTTGTTTCATTAGTCAGCACGTTTAATAAGTCACAGGAAGTACAGGAGGACACATCAGCATGGTGTTTGTTGCTTTACAATTTCCAGATCCCGAGGGGCTCATGCAGGCGTTGGAGGAGCTCGATTATCTCGCTGCTTTGGACAATGATGGAAACCTGTCTGAGATGGGCATCATCATGTCAGAGCTTCCTCTGGATCCACAGATGGCGAAAGCTTTGCTGGCATCCTGTGAGTTTGACTGCGCTAGTGAGATGCTCACCATCGCTGCAATGCTCACAGGTAATGTTTTAACACCTACTGGAAAAAGTATATCATGTTATGTTATATTATATAATAATGCACATCTGTTTCCATCAGCACCAAGCTGCTTCATTGAGCCTCCTGTTGGGATGGTAGCAGAAGTCATGCGGTGCCATATGAAGTTCCAGCATCCCGAGGGCGACCACTTCACCCTGATCAACATTTACAACACCTTCAAACGCAGCCAGAAGGAGCCATGTGAGCTGACACACTTTGACTAATGAGTGCTCAGGTGGAGGAGTGAATCGAGTGAACCGTGTGTGTCTCTGACAGATTTCAGCCAGGAGCAGTGGTGTGAGGAGTACTTCCTGAGCTGTGCCACCCTGCAGACGGCAGACGCCATCAGAGCCCAGCTCACAGACATTCTGAAGAGGATCGAGCTTCCCATTTCAGAACCAGCCTTTGGCACCAAGACCAACGCACTCAATATCAAGAGGGCGCTGCTCGCTGGCTACTTCATGCAGGTCTGTATAGTTTTTCTTCTATGTCTTGTGTATGTTTAAATATACATTCAAACAATAAACATTATATTCATTTATATTAATTGTATTATTTTATTTTCCTTATTTTATTTCATAATCCTTTTTCCATAAATGAATATATTTTTATTTTAAATATATATATATTTTTTATTTTATATTATATATATATATATATATATATATAATATTATTATTATTTTTTTTTTTTTTTTTAAATGCATATATTTTATTTATTAATTTATTACACAAGTTAAAATGTTTTTATTTTATCTCTGAGGTCCACTTATGATAGAGCTTTATGGACAAATGGTTAGGAAATTTTACTATTTATATTTATACTGTTGTTTTAAAAAGTAGTTAATTAATTCATCCATTCATTTCCCTGATGTCCACGTTCATGAAGTTAGTGGATTTGTATTACCAGTTTCCTTAAGTTTTATGCTTGCTTTATATTTGCATATTCAATAAAAAAATTAATTAATTCACTGTCCATTTATAATGTTAGTCAAATTTTACTTTAAAATTTTAAAAATATTTAACTTTTCTTTAGTTCTATGTATTGTTTTCATAACCACATTGGTTTTACTATAATTGCATAGCCCTTTTCACCTTATTCTTCCAGAGCCCTTAAAGTTTAAAGGCTGCTACTTGTGGCATTTCATGAGAATAATTTCCAGTTTTGAACTAGTACAAACAATTATATCCCAAACATAGCTTTTTAATCCGAATATTTCTTTATCGTCTCAGTGTCGTCTTTAAATATGTTTTAACACTCCTTCATCTTTCTCCTGTGTTCTTCAGATCGCCAGAGATGTGGACGGCTCGGGGAATTACTTCATGCTGCTGAATAAACACGTGGCTCAGGTTCACCGTCTGTCTGGATATGGAGCAAAAACTCATAAACTGGGTCTGCCGGAGTGGGTTCTGTTCCACGAGTACAACCTCTCAGACGACAACTGCATTCGGACGGTCACACAGATCTCACCACAGGCGTAAGTTCTCCGACTAATGTACGACTCTCTCTTTAACAAGTCCTTTCCTCTTTCTCAAGCTTGGCTACTACTACAAACATTATTATGCCACGTCATCCAGAGTAATCATGTTTTTTGATGCGTCATCATTAGTAATCTGGATTTACGAGAGAGCTTTTCAGATTACACATCCCTTGATATGCATGAGGATTAAACCAGATCAGATGCAGCTCACCTTTGCTATTTTTGTACATCGATTCATCTAGCAGATGTGTAAACAACCATTACAATTCTGATGTCCAGAATGCAATACTAGCTTTTTTTTTAATTTCTTAATGAATTATGCACAATGAACATTTGATGGCAGTTTATAAAAAAAATAATAAAGAACGGAAAAGTACAGATTTCATCAAGATGCATGTTTAATTCAGCCAAGTTGGCATCTTTGGAAATATGAATTATTTTTGTACCTCTAATGAAATCAGTTTGCTGTAATAATGTCTTGGTAATATTGTGAAATATTATTCAAATTTAAAATAGACATTTTCTATTTTAATATATTGTAAAGTTTAATTTATTCCGGTGTTCAAAGCTGAGTTTTCAGCATCATTACTCCAGTGTCACATGATCCTTCACAAGTCATTGTAATGTGCTGATTTATTATCAATGTTGAAAACTGTTTTTTTGGGGGGGATTCTTTAATGAACAGAAAATTCAAAAGAACAGCATTGATGTTATAAATGTCTTTACTTTTAATCAGTTTGATTGTCCCTGCTGAATTGAAGTATTCCTTTCTTTAAAACAAAACATGCTTGCATATTTTCAGTCTCGTTCCCTTCTGTGTTTTCAGGTTTGTTCAAATGGCACCACAGTACTTCTTCTGTAACCTGCCCCCTAGTGAAAGTAAAGAGATCCTGCAGCACATTCTGGACAGCGAGCGGACGGGACGCGTGAGAGCGAAGCCTCAACCAGCTGCGCCAGAGACAGAAGAGGCCGAATCACATGACCGGTGTGTCATACAGTGACCTCATGAAAACATGCGTGTGTAAATAGTGTTTAAATGTTTTGTATTGTTACTTCTGAAAAGACACTCAAGAATCCTGTTTGGGCCATTTATTTTGTGGGGTATTTCAACTGATTATGTACAGAATTAATAAATTATTTCACTGGTTTGGGGGGATTTGTTGTCAAACTGTTTTGTGGCCAGTTTAAACTTTTTCTTTTTTACGGACTGGGACGTTTAACATCTCATCGAAGATCTCTACTTGAACACCATTTAAAAATAAACCACAAAGAGGAGCAGAGTTCAGTTCACACGGTCAGATATTCAGTCATTTTCGCAATGATGGTTCCCATCCGGTCCATCGGGATCACCATCACGGTGCGGAGCGGTTTCATCGGTACGTCGTCATACGACCACTTTCCCGTCGCACAGGAATCGGCCTCGTCCTGAACGGAGTAGCTGAACTTCAGTGTGGCTTGCTGTGACAAAAAGAAATTGTGTTTAAGTTCGAGCCAAGACAAAATTAAATGTTTTTCTGCATGTACAAGAGACGCACAAAACATTAAAGTGTGGGGGAAGAATCATCCACAATTAAACCAAGAATGTGTATTCATAAACAGGGTTTATAAAGGTAAGTTTAAGAACTATAAGGAATAAATTGAAGGGATCAACACATGAATATGTGTTCTGTAAATGTCTAAGCACAAAATGAGTTGTGAATTAGCAACACCTCAGTTTGAAAATACAATTTCCAACAGATCTCCATTACTTACAATTTTACAATAAAAATAGCTTAAACATTTGAATAGCTCGGCTCTCAAACACTAGAAATAACTTTATATAATACCTTCTGATCACACAACAAAAGTGATGCTTTTCAATGCAAATATCTGAAAGATTCTTAAATCAAGATATTTACTTGAGGCAAGATAACATAAGATTTTATGATTAAAAGAACAAATATCTGCCATACCACTGACACATTTGTTCTGGTTTTAATCAAACGCACTTTATGGCTGAGAATAGGCCAGTCCACCTCCACCTCCATCACCCTGAGTGTGGGAGCTCCACAGGGCTGTGTCCTGAGCCCCCTGCTCTACTCTCTCTACACGCATGACTGTTTGTCCACACACAGCTCCACCTCTATCATCAAATTTGCTGATGATACTGTTGTCCTGGGCCTCATTTCCAACAACAATGAGACGGCATACTTGGACGAGGTGGAGCATCTAACATCATGGTGCCAGGACAACTGTCTCTCTCTGAATGTTGGCAAGACCAAAGAAATGATTGTGGACTTCAGGAAGAGACAGCAATGGACATACTCCCCCCTCATGATCAGCGGGTCACCAGTAGAGAGAGTGAGCAGCTTCAAGTACCTGGGAGTAAACATCTCCGAGGACCTGACCTGGACTGCTCACATTCAGACACAGGTGAAAAAGCCAGGCAAAGACTGTACCACCTGCGCCAGCTGAGGAAATTCAGGCTTTCACCAGCTATCCTGAAAACTTTCTATTTAGGGGCGATAGAAAGTGTTTTAACTCAGTGCATCACAGCGTGGTATGGGAACAGCACCAGTCATGACCGCAAAGCCCTGCAAAGAGTCGATGCGCTCATCCGAGCGTATCTCAGGGTCAGCTCTCCCGTCTCTGCAGGACGTCTACACCAAACGCTGCAAAGGTAGAGCTACCAAGATCATCAAGGACTCTAATCACCCTGCAAACCCTCATTTCACGCTGCTACCATCTGGTAAGCGCTTCCCAAGCCTGATGGCCAAAACTGAGAGACTCAGGAGGAGCTTCTTCCCCAGGCCATCAGACTCCTGAACTTAACATCACGTGACTTCACGCCAGGATAAACATCGATACACTGACATTGCACTGCACTTTCTGTTCTCGTTGTTACTGTGTAACAACCTGTCATAAACCTGTTTGCACATTATACTCTTTATACATTTGTTAACCACATATTTATAAGTCTACAGTTTACTCACTGCAAAGTCTACTTCAATTATTTTATTCCACTTTATCCTTATTTGTTACCTTTTTTTCTCTTGACTTGATTATTTATAATTCTACAGATATAGACATATATATATATATATAGATAGTACTTTTTTTATATCCTATTTCTATTATAATTTCTTCCTTGTGTTTTTAACTGTGAATTTGCACTGTCCATGGAGCGGACCTGTTTACATTTCACTGCCGGTTGTATATTCTGTATATAACTGTGTATGTGACAAATAAAACTCTTGAATCTTGAATCTTGAATCTTAATCTTGTTCAGTTTCTTAAAAAACAAGACTTAATTTCCACATTTTGAATATCAAGTAAATGTCTCTAAGGATGTTTAGTTGTCTGGCTATCACCAGACCAAGCTCAATGTAAGACTGAACATTGGTCTGGGGAGCCTGCTCTGTATTTTCTACTGCACAAGAGGCGTGATCAACGGGCACAGCTCAAATGACTCTACGCAATTGGATAGTACTTCAACCAATCAGAGCACAAGAGGAATGGTCAACAGGCAACGACCCCAATAACATCTGTCTGCAGAACCACAGCATCACCCCAGCAGTTCTGCCCATGCAAAAATTTAGTTATTTCTTTTGACTAAATCATCCTAGAACATGGTAAATCGTGAATGTGGTAAATCATGAAATTATTCACTTCCGTAACATGCATCTCAATGTCATAAAACTCTCACGACGAAATGCGCAGGCAAAACTGCGGCTCTGCAGTCAGACCCTTCTCAACGGCCCATCCTTCTCCATCCGTCATCATGTTAAACCTGCCAATAGCGTGCCAAGGTGGATAAGCCAGTCTGTGATTGGTTCCCGCAAAAGTAACAGAAGCAGGACAGAAATATGCACAGGATTTACCCAGTCTAAATGTTTAGATATTTGTGCTGGAAAACAATATTGGAAGATATTCTTTTTTGTAGTACAATTTTCAAATGTAATTTAGAGCTCTGTGAAATCTAATTAATTAAAAACATACAAATTAACAGCAATTTATTAAAAGTTTAAGATTTTTCTCAGTGTCTTATTTTTACCAAATTCAGTTTTTTCCATTTTTGGGTGAACTATTCACTCACACGAGGGTGAGAATATGATGCTTTTGATTTATTCATCCAGAAGTTGACAAATTCCAATTTTGTAAATTTCATTTTTATGAATGGATTCTGCGATTCCGTGCCCGTATTAATAATTTAATGCCAGGATACTGAATTTCTGCTCCAATTTAAGACCTTTTTCATTAAGACCCGTGGAAACCCTGGATAAAGCAAATGTCAATTATGCTTTCATATTGACTACCTCATAGAAGAACTCCTCCTCGTCGTTCACAAACCGGAGCTCTTCTTTGGGTTGAGCTTGACCGGATATGCTCTTCTTGGCTGGTTTACAGGTTTTACTGATCATCAGGCAGAACTGGCATTTACCGCTGGGTTTATTGGTCCTCTGTGCTTCAGCCATTTCCTTCCTGTAAAACCAAACAACAGCATTATCATCAATATGTGTTAAACAATTGCGTCTAAAATCAGATCCACCTCAAACTAGTTCTGTCAAGCAGATACTGAATGTTCTGGCAACATGAGAGATTAATCATTTCAGAAAACACTGTATATCAGTGGACACATTGGTCGCAATTCACTTGACTCAATATTTCCAGATGTATACAGGAGTTCTGGGGATGTAATGTGGCTTATCTAAATGTTGACCCACTTAAATAAGACCGTTATAAAGCCACATGATGGAATTAGTGCCTGACACAACATGAGAGCATCAGTAACAGTGACGGCTATTTCTGCATCTTCTAGTAGGATGACCGTAATGAGTAATGATGGGAAAACTGCGGATGGTAATTGTTAAAGTGCCCCTATTATGCTATTAGGTTCCTAATTTGTTTTGGAGTCTCCAACAATAGGTTTATACATCCAAGATCACTTTAATTTTCCCATAATATACACTACCGGTCAAAAGTTTGGAAACATTAAGGTTTAATGTTTTTGAAAGTAGTCTCTTAATAATCACCAAGGCGGCATTTATTCGATCAAAAGAATCGAAATGTGAAATATTACAATTTGGTTTCTGTTGTAATTTATTGTGAAATAATGTATTCCTGTGATCAAAGCTGAGTTTTCAGCATCATTACTCCAGTCTTCAGTGATTTCTGAAGGATCATGTGACATTCTCATATCATTTCTTATCAATGTTGAAAACAGTTGTATTGCTTGATTTTATTTTATAGATTTTTTGAAAATCATGATACTTTTGAATGGTGTAAGATTTATTAAAAATACATAAATTATACTTTTATTTAGCAAAGGCACATTAAACTGATAAAAAGACAGACATTTAAAAGAAATTAATAGATATTACAAAACGTTCGATTTATAATTAATCCAGTTCTACTTTCTATTCATCAAGCAATCCTGAAAAAAATTTTTTTTAAATTAAGCAGCACAACGTGTTTCTCACTTTGTGCTCAATTAATATTGGTGCTTAATTATTAAGAATTGTTCTTATTTTTATCAATGTCGAAAACCATTTTTGCATGATAAATGTCTTTGCTGTCTCTAGATCAATTTAATGTGTCCTTGGGCTGAATAAAAATATTACTTTATATATTTATACAACCTTTGAAGGATTGTGTATCATGGTTTCCACAAAAAAAAAAAAAAACATGTTTAACATTGATAATTATCATAAATGTTTCTTGAGCAGCAAATCATCATATCAGAATGATTTCTGAAGGATCATGTGACACTGAAAGGGTTAGTTCACTGATAGATTTTATGTTGGTCTCAGCATTGAAAGAAATGGGACAGAAGGTTTTCTCTGTATGTGGAAGCTGTATTCTCTATGTTCCTATGTTTAACATATGGGACCATATTTAGACTTGTTTTTCTATATGCATCACATTCCTATAACCTGAGATATATGATGTACTCTCTCTCATTGGTTAAACCTTTTCTACACCCCTTTTATTCTTTGTATATAACTATCAATCCTACATCAATTAAAATGAGATGTTACACTCTCCCTCAGCGCTGAGTATCTGTTCATTCAATTGCCAATGCAGAAAACTGGGATGAGGCACGAAGGGGCAAAAACCTAACATTCACCCAAAAATGAAAATGATGTCATTAATGACTGACCCTCATGTCGTTCCACACCCGTAAGATCTCCGCTCATCTTCTGAACACAGTTTAAGATATTTCAGATTTAGTCCGGGAGCTTTCTGTCCCTCCATTGAAAATGTATGTACGGTATACGGTCCATGTCCAGAAAGGTAATAAAAACATCACCAGAGTAGTCCATGTGACATCAGTGGGTCCAAAAATAACAAAAACTACGACTTTATTCAGGATTGTCTTCTCTTCCGGGTCTGTTGTCAATCCGCGTTCACGACTCCGCAGTGACGCTGCTGACGTGTGATCTGGTGCGCCCGAGCTTCGTTTACAGTCCATGTATTCGGGTTCAAATAAATATGGCTGAGCAAAAAAAATGCAAGTCTTCCTCTGTGTCGAAATCCTTAGACATGTTTGTAAAGGTTGTTTTGTTTACAGCGTGCATCTCCCACAGACTGTAAACGAAGCGTCACTGCGGAGTCGTGAACGCGGATTGACAAGAGACCCGGAAGAGAAGACAATCCTGAATAAAGTCGTAGTTTTTGTTATTTTTGGACCAAAATGTATTTTCGATGCTTCAAAAAATTCTAACTAACCCACTGATGTCACATGGACTACTCTGGTGATGTTTTTATTACCTTTCTGGACATGGACCGTATACCGTACATACATTTTCAATGGAGGGACAGAAAGCTCCCGGACTAAATCTGAAATATCTTAAACTGTGTTCCGAAGATGAGCGGAGATCTTACGGGTGTGGAACAACATGAGGGTCATTAATGACAAATTGAACTAACTAACGAACTAACCCTTGAAGACTGGAGTAATGATGCTGAAAATTCAGCTTCAATCACAAGGTTTTTTATAAACATTTCGTGCTCTATTTGTAACACACAGCTGCATTATTTTCACACACACACACACACACACACACACACACACACACACACACACACACACACACACACACACACACACTCCCTCTGCTGGTTACAACTATTGAACACTTACTGGAGTTGTTTGTGCATGGGTAGGGCGATCTGTGGTGGGACGTTAACGAATCTCTCGCTCAGCAGCAGCCCGACTGAGTGTCCGCTACCCGACAGAAGCTGCTCAAACCTCTCCTGGACATCCGGGGAGCTGGAATTCACACACTGCTCTATAATCATGTCCTTCAGCTTCTCCAGACACTCCACACCCTGTTCAACACACACACACACACACACACACACACACACACACCATCAGAAAACCAGACAGGAACACAAACAGACTTTTTGATTCATAAATACGAGTCTCTGACCTGTCTCTCCGTGAGGTTCACCATGCTGATGAATCCAAACACCTCATCTGGGTCGCCCTCATCATCACTGTCCTCCGGTACCTCCGCTTGCTGGAGAAAACATTCAAAAACATGCATTGCAAAGATAATATGATCATTAAGGACATGACCACTATTCATCCAGATGTTCGTTGCATTGATGAATATTAAAAAAATATTATCAATGTATTTTAAGGGAAGGGTTTTCAATCTTAGATGCCATGGACCCCCAAATACGTTCATCCTATATGATCAGCAATATATTTTAGTGTATAAAGACCAAGTTTGTACTGTTAAAAAAAAAAATACAAATATGTGAATATACAGTTATTATTTTACATTTTTCCTAGTCACAACAGGGCTCCAGACTAACATTTGAGAGCGGTGGCACCTGATTTGGTGGCGCTGGAGGAAAATTTATCATAAAGTTAATTTAATCATAAAATTACTATTGTTTTGCAAATAAGTGCAGTTACTAATAATAGTACATGTTTGTTTATTGGAAATTTAACAGTGAAGTGCTGAGCCTGAATATGTAACTTCATAAGGAACATTATAATATTCCACTCTCATTAAATGTGCTATTGCTCTTCTATAGTATCATACTCAACTAAAAGGAGCACTATTTACTTGTTTCCCGTGTAATCCAGTCACAATTTGAAGAAAAGTTTTTGTTTTTCCATGAGACTTTTTGACTTCCTTCCATATATTAAGGAGTGGAAATGTTTAATAAGTCAATAAGTGCTCCTATGCCACCGCCTACTGGTTATATAGTGGCCTTTTTCAAAATAAAAGTGCTTTTTTGGCCTTCGCCGTTAAACTTTTAGTTTTACAAATCATCAAACTAAAAATAATATTAAAATTGGATAATATTTAGAGCTTTGAAGTGCTGGGAAAAGTGTGAAACACGTGAAAAAGTGCTTGAATTTCACTCTAAAAGGTTGTACGAACCCCGAGATGAATAATGTAAAATATATATATATTGACTATTTCTTCCACAATACCATGGGGTGTTACTACATTAAATCCATGGTGAATGTTTATGATTTGTGGACTGAAACCCCTGAATGTGATATGATATCTGTGGTTTATAACAAAGATTTCTGCTTCCACTAGATCGCACCCGAGGTAGCGATGTTATTAATTCTGCGGTGAATTCAAACGCTTTCTCTCTGGATCTCCCAGCGCTGCGTATCGGTGTCACGAGATCACCGCATGTATGATCTCACGCTGCGCTGTCTATTATTGACATAGACAGTAAAAGAAATGGACACAGCGACCCCATAGACTTCAACGGAGAGCAGTGAAGTCAGTTAGAAGCGCTCACTTCCTGATGGCTGAGCGTACTGCGCAGCCTCAGACTGAGCTTGGCCATGTAGATGTGACGTGAGCAACCTGTCTGACAGCTGTACGTCTTCTAGTAGTTGTGCAAAGTCAAATCTGATTCACCGAATCTTGCAGAGATTGTGGCTCTCTGTGGGCTTCTCTCCATGCTTCTCCCTTGACTTTATCGGACTTTATGCCTCCACGTCCCCCCGATTGCCTCACAGACAGTAAAAGATGGCCTGCGAGCTTCTCCTCCTGTCTATACGGTAATTTCTCTACTGTGCGACAGAGAGTCGCGTGGTTATGACGCAATCGTTAGCCTATTTTTACAAAAAACGCTTCTAAGGGGGCGATAGTGTAAAGATACAAGGTAATGGAGCCTTTTATACATTGTCGTGATTCTTTAGAAATAAACAAAGGACAAATGGAGTCTTTAAACGCCTCAGATGTAAAGTTATTCGCTGTCAAAGTGACACCAAAATCAATGGGACGCTAACAGCAGGTGATGGCTTGGTTAGCAATGGCTGCCCCGATGGAAGGTACACTCTCCGGGTGCTGGATTACCCCCTTGATTATTGCTCCAAGCTGATAAACGGTCTGCGCAGCACGGCGCAAACGAGTAGCGCGGTTCCGTTTGCCGTTCGATGTTTCTCATATGCAACACAAATGGCAGCTCTTATCAGTTGGGCACCAGTGCGACCTCTAACCAAATCCAGTCGCACCAGCAGGAAAAAAGATCGCAAAATGCAACCATTGTCGCAGTCTGGAGCCCTGCACAATAGCACTGTACTATTTGATGCATTTTATTTATTTTAATCGATTTAATGTTATTTTTATCATATTTTTCTCTAAACCTTTCCATGGACTCACCCCTGATTACAATGAATGCACATAAAATGACTGTAAATCTGTTTAATATGATAAATGTGAATATACAGTTAAATTATAATTTTATACTTTTTTCCTACTCAATGCACGTTCGATGCATTTTATTTTTAGGCAATGCATTTATTTAAATCTTATTTTTATTATAAATGTATTTTTATATTTTCGTCTGGAGCCCTCAAATTATTGTAAATATCTTAATGAAATATAAAGTTATCAATAGTAAAAATTAAGAAATTGTACTATTATTTAAATGAGTCTCACCCTGATGACGCTGCCGATGTGATTCTGCTGAATGATGATGTCAGTGAGATCAGAGATGTTCACGTGAGATTTCAGAAACAGCTGGAAAAACAAAAGCATACATATATATATTATGTATGTACGTACTGTGTATACATATTCGTTGTCATTTTTAATCTCTGTTGAAGTGCAAACCGTGCCATGTAAATAATATCTGTATATTCAGTGCAATGCAAACACTGCTGTCTGTAACTTAACTTACCTGTTGCAGAAGGGTTTTAATGCCATGAAAGTCGTTTTCAGATATCGTGTGTGCTTCAAAGTCCACGATGACCTCCTAAACACAAATCAAAATAAATGTATTGCTCGCGAAACAGCGTGTTTAAACGCAGAACCACTCTGGCCTGCACATCACGATGATTTTAGTTGCAATAGCAGTTAAAATAGCAACGCACCTCGTTTATTTCTTCTTCTGAATGTTCACTGCCCTCGTCCCCAGAGTCTTCCAGACCCTCGTCCGAGCTTTCATTGCTGTCTTGTGGGTTTTGACCCGTTTCAATAGCTCGCCGCTTCGCAGACGAAGCCATGCTGCTCCACTACACTACGCAGGAAACAGACACGAGCTCACGCACAGCGACGTTTTGTGTTATGCACATGTTAGGAAACTAGGGAGTGTTGTCGGCCATCTTGGCTCACAGTAGACGTTCGGACACATGCACAAACCTCCCTGCACAAGATCCAAAATGGCGTCTGTTTCAGATCACTAGCTTGGGCAACAGAATATACCATATTTTACAGAGGGGTGCTGCGTGAAAATCATTTATTAGTTATTAAGAAAGCAATGACAGTGAATGAAGTTTTAAATAACCACGTTTGGCTTAAATAGACATATTAATATGTCCCAGAAGTTTTACGTGGTTATTTAAGTTTTCATTCTATCTATCTATCTATCTATCTATCTATCTATCTATCTATCTATCTATCTATCTATCTATCTATCTATCTATCTATCTATCTATCTATCTATCTATCTATCTATCTATCTATCTATCTATCAGCCATTGAGACTCATTTTTAATCTATCTATCTATCTATCTATCTATCTATCTATCTATCTATCTATCTATCTATCTATCTATCTATCTATCTATCTATCTATCTATCTATCTATCTATCTATCTATCAGCCATTGAGACTCATTTAAACTCTCTATCTATCTATCTATCTATCTATCTATCTATCTATCTATCTATCTATCTATCTATCTATCTATCTATCTATCTATCTATCTATCTATCTGTCTATCTATCTATCTATCTATCTATCTATCTATCTGTCTGTCTGTCTGTCTGTCTGTCTGTCTGTCTGTCTGTCTGTCTATCTATCTATCTGTCTGTCTGTCTGTCTGTCTGTCTGTCTGTCTGTCTGTCTGTGCAAGCAATAGTAAAAGATTACGAAATGGTCATTTAATTAGATTAAAACAAACTGTTTATTTGAGAAGATTCGGGAAAGGGAAACGTCTCGAACGAACTAAGCCGTTGATGTCACCGGGGGGCGTGGCGTAGGGCGGAAGTGCAGGTGGATCATCGTAGAATGTAGAACGTCAATTTTACACAAACAGAAATCAAACATGGCCCTGAACAGCAATCATTCTGAATCAGGAGGCGTTATCATCAACAACAGCGAAAGGTATTGTCACGGAATCAGACTCAGTGATTATTAATGCGTTATTATTTTAGATTTATTTTATCTGCTACTGTGCTATTTCACGGTTTTGTCCAAAATGACCGTATTGAATTAATTATTGTATGTTGTGTGTTTTTGTATGCATACTAATATGACTAGTGTTGGATAACATCGCGTGAACCGTTAGATCACACCCATTCTATTCAATTTGCAATGTACTCAGATTGTCTGCCGTTTATGTATTTATTTATGTAACATTGTTTACGCACTAAAAACGCAATCCATATTCAGTCAGAAAAGTTGCTATATGTTAAAAACATGGATCTTGCGCAGCTTTTAAAATCCTACTATGGTGAAGTATGAGCCTATGAATATTAATTTAGTCACGCTCACGTTGCTTGGAAACCTTCCTGCAGCGTTCAGTCACGTAATGCTATTAATATTCATGAGGCAGCTCTTCGCCTGCCGAGTGACAATCCCTCTCTTGTCGTTCAGCCAATCACAAGTCAGTCTACGTTACGTAATTAATATTAATGAGCCAAGCCCTCGCCATAGTAGGATTAGTATATCTGCTGTGTGTAGTTCAACAATAATCTTCTTAACCTTCTTTTAAAAGAAATTATCTTATTACACAACTGATAAAGACTGAGAATGCTGACCCCAGGAATGACATCATATCCCTAACATCAAAAATAGTATATAAGTACCCAAATATATATTTGATACAATCTTTTTAAGCTTTTAATTTCTTCTACATCACATTATTTCTTCATTACTCTTAAATAAATCTTAAACTGTATTGGCGAAATTACTCCCACAATACTAATTCACTAATATTATTATTATTACTTTTATTATTTACAATATATATATAAAACCTTAAATCATATTGTAGCAGAACCGCTAAAGGTGGTTAAAAAAACACTCAAAAAATAGGTGTAGCATTGATTAAACTTCACTCGGAAATTGCATTTCACTACAAAGAAACGGCAAGTAACACGTTGAATTAATCCTAAAAAAAAAAATACATAGTAGTAAAGACTGAAACAGTGTTTTACTGTAAAATGCACTCCAGTAATCTTTGTTTTATTTACAACTTCTGTAAATAAATATAATAATAACTATAAATTATGCGTAATTACATGCAAATAACCCAAAACCAAACCCTTACCCTATAGTAAGTACATGTAGTTACTTAATATTACTCAGTATTTAAATCTATAATTACACTGTAACAAAGACACGTTAAAATAAAGTGTAACCAAAGAGGCTTTTTTTGCAGTGTATCAGCGATGGCAAGGCTCGCTTTGATCATGTTGGCACAGAAAGTGCTGACTGTATTAAACCCAATGTGTTTTCCTCCAGTGTCTTGATGTCATATGAGAATGTGGAGCTGGTGTTCAGTGACACAGAGCGCTTGCCAGAACCCTTCAGAAAAAGCAAGAAGGGAAGCATCTACCTGACACCGTACAGGGTAGGTGGTGCAAGAAAAAGAGTTTAGACCATCATGATATTTTATCTTAAATTATAAAAATAGTACATAAACCTGAACAATCCGTTCTGGATTCTTGGCCTTTACTGTCTTCTGATTGGCTGTTGGATGCGTCTGATACATATATTTTTGATAAATCTCAATGGTTTGTAAATAACCTCTGCACTGTGATCACTATTTTAACTGCTCCTGTGGTTGGGTCTTCAGGTGATCTTCGTGACTAAAGGGAAGGACCCTCTGCAGTCTTTCATGATGCCCTTTTATCTAATAAAGGGCTGTGAGGTCAAACAGCCAGTACTTGGCGCAAACTACATCAAGGGCACAATCAGCGCCGAGCCTGGAGGTAAGAACCCCGAACCTAAATATATAATACCATAGTGTATATTTACGCTAAGTGCAAATAGCTCGCTTTGTTGGCAGAGGCCGTTTACACTAACTCCGCCCACTGACGACAAAATTACGGATGGCTGTCAAAAGTAGCAATAGTGCGAGGCAGAAAGTTTTGACGTAAAACAACCCGTGTTCGAATCCGACTTTTGCAAATCCGAACTTGCTCTACTCCCTTTTCCCATCGCATATCAGATCGGAAAGGCATTTGTTTTCAATAAAAAATTAAGAAAATATTAGGAAACTGGAAATACAGTGTCTAGCGTGTGTTTGATAATAAAGTGTTTATTAGTTAGGGATAGGTGTAGGGAGGGTTTTATTGTCCCAATAAAGCAGCATCCATTTAATAATTTTAATAGATATAAAGTCAAGCCTTTCCGAAAACAGACAAACTCATGCAGTGGGCGGAGCTAAAGAGTCACGCGCACACACACACACACACACACACACACACACACACACACACACACACACACACACACACACACACACTACATCATGGCATTATCCCTGGATAACTTTCGATTCACTATACGTTCATGTTGTTGTCATTATATGCAAAACACACATATGATGCAGTTTCACTCACCGCCTGCGGTTTCCACTCATGACCGGGAACAAACACACACACTTGCAGAGCTCTGTTGCTGCTATGGAAAAACAAACTGCATCCACTGTTTCCTTAACTCTGGGTTATTTGTGAAGCTGAACAAGGTTAACCTTTTCTCACAGCCAGAAACACACTTCTTTAGTGACGTTGCTGATGGTTTAAAAACAAAATGCCAGACAGCGCTGCCGACGGCTTCCATAACCTGAACGAAGCTCGTTGATGACGCTCTCGCTCTGGTTGATGTGTGCACGTGCTCATCCGGGAGAAGTGCTCATACAAGCAATTCTGCCCTTTATGATGTCATACAGGGCCATACTCGAAAAAAACTTTCCGAAACTTAGTTGAATCCTAAACGAGTGTATTTGGCACAGAAATACTCCGTCATACGTCCAACTTGTTTTTGGACATCTTGCCCATGAGAATCAACTCTTTAACCGTGTAAATAAGTTAGAATGCATGAAATGGCATTAGACCCCCTTTAATGGAACAGATTTAATGCGTTCTGGACGTTCATTTGCATGGCAACAGTGTTTGGTGGCTTGAGAACGCAAACTTTGAAATAGGCTGCAAAGTGCAAGTTTATAACACGATACCGTTATCTTCTCCGTGTAAACTTCAAAAACGTGAATCTGTGAAAATGGTGAGGGTATGCGTAATACGTGTTTAGTCTATAGGCATGCACGTTTGAATGCGTATGTGCGTAGTCTTTCTTTACAAAGTGGCCAACAAATTACATGTCATATAATCATTTTTACACTCTATGTTATTATTGCATACCATTTAATGTACAACAACTCTGAGTTGCAAAAAGTATCTCCCACTATTTACATGTATAAATATCATCTAACTACTATTCACACTTATTGCAAGGAAAATACTGTTATTTTTACATAGTGTAAATAGAATTGCTATTTAAACTTAGTGTAAATAGCAACTATCATTATTTGTACTTATTGTAAATAGCATCTATCGCTAAGAAAATATGCTATTTTCACTTAGTGTAAATGGCCACTGCTATATAATACTGCTACTGTGAGGACAGAGGGAGCAGTGAGGGAATAAACTCAATCTAAAACTAAAAATAAATAAATACAGCAATGCAATACGCCGACAGTCATCAGATTACAGCAAGTCACTTCTCAGATCTTCAGCATGTTCAGTCGGAGAAAACAAGCTCTGACACAGAGGTAACACACTGATCAGACGAACCCGACGACGTGTGTCTGTCGGTGTGATTTGGCCTTTAGACTTTAAAAAAGAGCAGTCAGATCCGAGTCAAGACTCTTCTTGAGCTTTCATTTGGATAATCTGATCCTTGAAGGAAAGGACGTGAAGAGTCCTGGTTTCGGGTAGTGGTGCAACGGATCACAAAACTCACGGTTCGGATCATTTACGGTTTTGGTAGTGTGAAGACAAGTGAACTCTCAGTAATTAAAAAAAAGAACAAATAAAAAAATAGCAATCGCACAAATAAATACAACCGAAGAAAGATACGTAACAGTGTTTTAAGATTTTTAAGTATTCAAGGTCAGAAACTATTAAAATGTAAAATAACATTGCACTTTATAAATAAAATATACATTACAAATATAGTTATTCAGTCAAGAACGTCTTTGTCTTGCTGTTTGATCAACGTTATTATAGAGATAGCAGCAGGAATATTAGGCTGCTGTCACTTTAAAGGGTTAGTTCACCATGACCCCATGAGTTACTCCCCCTCAAGCCATCCTATAGCTGTATATGACATTCTTCTTTCAGGCGAATACAATCAGAGTTATATTAATAAACAGTCCCTCCAGAAAAACACGATTATGCGATCGCAGAATTCAGTGCATAATCAGTCCACATATTTATGCGGGGGCCGCATTTTCGCTCAGAATATGCGGGGCTTGCATGATTTCATAATCCCCGCATTTTCGTTCACAAAAGTCACATATATCTTAGCAGAAAGTTGAAACTTCACACAAGAGCAGCCATTTCCCCCTATTGCCATGGGAACGCTATGAAATGACGTAATTACGCGACGTGAACGTCATCGAAAAGCTGCAAACTCTTCCCTGATTTTGTATGTATAAGTGCAATAAAAAAATAAAAACGCTGCAAACTCTGCCAGTGTTAGAGGCTACGCAATTATAGGCTGAATCCGAAATCGCCCCCATACCCTCAATTATTTAGCATAATTTGAAGGGACAGCCATTTGTAGTGGTGTCCGAAAGCATAGTGGACGTTATTGAGTGCACTCATTCAATCCCACAGTGCACCGCAATAACGAGTGTACAGCCAATGTGCACACAACGGCTGTCCCATTCACTCCTTCAAGTGAACTGTATTAGTGGACTAACGTAGGGAATAGTGATTGAGGTTGTAGGGGGTCGATTCGGATTCAGCCCCTGTTTTCATTTTCACAGTGGACTGTTGTTTCGTTCAGGAGTTGTAAGATTGCACTTTTTTGTTACCAGTAGGTTAAATCATACTAGTTTCAAAAACCTTACAGTTGTAAGCATATTAGCAGAGTATGCAAAGTTACAGTAAGAGATTGCACTCTGTGCATTGAAAGCACTTATTTTAACAGAAGATGTCTGTTTTGTAGCTGCCTCTGCAAAACAGGAATATTTTTAAAATATTTTATTTATTCATTTTTACAGAAGTTGTAGCATATTCCTTTTGTAAAGCTACAGAACTTGTTTGACTCATTAATGTTTTGTAAGTTTGAGCCATGTGTTTATTAAGGTCTGAAATAAAAAAAGATAATTTGCTTAATAAGAAATGACTCTTTACATGAAGGTAGTAGCCTAGTGAGAACAGGGTGCTGGGGGAATCACTTTTTGTTTTCTTTTTCATCAAACCGCAGTTTTTGCCAGTTCTCGCAATTTCATCGCATAAAATTGCATAAATATCCTGCATTTTTTAAGAAAACATGCTGCAAAATCAAGGATTTTTGCCCGTAACAATCACGGAAAAAAATCAGCATTTTTCTGGAGGGACTGAATAAAGTCCTGGCTCTTCCAAGCTTTATGATGGCAGTGAATGGCAGCCCAAAAGTTGAAGCCCAAAAAAATGCATCCATCCATTATAAAAGTAATGGATGGATGGGGGTTAATAAAGGTTAATAAAGGCATTCTGAAGTGAATCGATGGGTTTGTGTAGGAAAAAAATCCATATTTAAAATGTTTAGCTTCTGGCGGAACGCCTTCCGTATTCAACTTGCGGAAAAAGTGTAGCGCCTCTCGCAGTTCAAAATGCTTACACTACGTCAGACGTCGTCGTCACGCCGTTACACTTTTTACGTACAGAAGGCGGTCCGCCGGAAGCTAAATATTTTACTTTGTAACATTTTAAGTATGGATATGTTTCTTGCAAAAAAACCCTCGATTCGCTTCAGGAGGCCTTTATTAACCCCCCGGAGCCGTATGGATTATAACTTCAAATTTTGGGCTGCCATTATAAAGCTTGGAAGAGCCTGGACATTCATTATTTATAACTCTGATTGTATTCGTCTGAATGAAGAATGTCATGTACACCTAGGATGGCTTGAGGGGGAGTAAATCATTTCTATTTTTGGGTGAACTATCCCTTTAAGAGCTGCACGGATCCAATATACTGTCACGCATGCGTTTTCTTTCTCAACTGTTTACGTTCACTTTAATCATAACAAACTGTGTTTACGAGGATATTGCTGTGTATTTGTACGTTCAAGTGCAAAAAGATGTGGAAGAGAAAACAGTTCAGTAACAGTATGAGAGGCGGATTTCTGTGCGTCATTTTGGATGTGCGCTTCAATGGTTTAAAATCACATTAAAATGCACACAAAGCATTCGAAATGCACGTGTCTTATTGAATCCACAGTTCTTGGAAATTGTTTCTCGATATCCAACCCTAAAAGTGTGTTTCCATCACTATTCAAGGTGGCTGGGAAGGTTCTGCAACCTTCAAGTTGATCTTTGCTGCGGGAGGAGCGATTGAGTTTGGGCAGCACATGCTCCAGGTGGCAGCACAGGGTACGTTTGTTTTGGACATTTTAACATAATTAACACAGTTTTTAGCATCAAACTGTTGATTTGATGTGCAAGTA
This sequence comes from Paracanthobrama guichenoti, assembly GCA_018749465.1. Taxonomy (NCBI): domain Eukaryota; kingdom Metazoa; phylum Chordata; class Actinopteri; order Cypriniformes; family Gobionidae; genus Paracanthobrama; species Paracanthobrama guichenoti. The sequence goes on from CM031954.1 coordinate 32,166,854, forward strand.
TTACCTTCAGTCTCTCTCGTTCATTTCAGCATCCAGAGGGCAACCAGTGACTGGAAATTTCGGCTGCCCTTACATGGCGAACGGGGCGTATGCCTACCCTCCACCTCCTCCTGCTAATGACATTTATTCCGGACCTCCTCCTCTTGGATATGTCTTTCCCGGACCTCCACCTCCAGGTAAATAATACAACTTATGTATTCATGCAGATACACTGCTAAATAGTGCTGAGGAAACTAAGTACTGACATTTAAACTTTTGCGTCCTGTAGGTGGGTCCTGGTTTGATGGACCAGCGGCCTACATGCCGCCTCCCCCATATACAGCTCCGTTGGACCAAGCTCCTCTCGTCCCAGACCTGCCCAGAACCCCTGCAGGTATGAGCCAAAACTGCACCAGTTCCAGACGAGCCGTTTAAGGTGCCACTACTGTTTTACTGATTAACTTTATTTTTGCTGCCATTAAAATGACTATTTATCGTTCTAGCGGAGGCTAAAGCAGCTGAAGCTGCAGCGAGTTCCACTGCGACTACTTTTGCTCCGATGCGGGTCTACCTGCCAGACGTGAGTTCACTAACCTGTTAACCATGTTCATCTTTTTAATAAAGTCCATAGATAACATGTTAACAGTTTATATGTAATCAAGTTAAAGTCCAAATATAACCAACCTGTTATTAAAGTTCATATGCACCAAAATGTGTTTTTAAGTTCATATATAACTAGGTTCAGTCTGTTAACCAAGTCTATCCCATAAAAAGGTCATATATAACCAGGACCAACCAGTTTACCGAGTCTATCCTGTCAACAAAGTCCACATATAACTAGGTTCAACCTTTTTACTAAGGTCATATATAATAAAGTTCACATGTTAAATGTGTAAAAGTTCATATATAACTAGGTTAAATCTAGTTAAGTCCACATATAATCAGGTCCAAACTGTTAACCAACCTGTTAATAAAGTTCATATGTAACCAAGTTAAATGTGATCCATATACAGTCAAACAGAAATTATTCAGGATACTATAGTTAATTTATGTAAGTGAGGATAGCGAAATAAAGTAAACGGTGACATATTATACCCAAAACTTCTTCATACAGTGACTACCAGTAACATTTGGGGCCAAAATGATTCAGACACTTTGAGCTGAGCACGCTTTGCTTCAGTGTTTTTTCTTTAATCGCTAACGTGACCTTTGACACCACAGACTGAACAAAATGAAGCATCGCTTGCTCATTGGTTGAGCTAAATTGGTATTATCTAATTGTGTACTTAAATGTAACAGCTGATTGATTGTAATCCATTACATCCCTTTCTATCAAAGTTATCTGACATTATCAAGATGAATTTATTCTGACAGTTTAACTTTAATTTTATTACCATTTTCTAAACTATAGCGAATAAACTGTAATAAACTAAAGGTGTCTGAATAAATCTGGGTTTGACTGTATAACTAGGTCCAACCAGTTTACAAGTCAAGTCCTGTTAACTATATAATAAAGTTCATATGTAGCCAAGTTAAATGTATTAACGTCTATATTTAACTGAATCTGTTAACCAGGCGTATCCTGTTAACAGTCCATATATAACCAGGTGCAGTTCACATGTAACCAAGTTAAACATGTCAACGTCCATCTGTGGTTTAACCTGTGCGAGTGTAGAGCTGCATCAAAGCAAAAATAAAATAACTTGGGTAATAATTTTTGTTTGTATTCTGAAGGACAAACCCCCACCCTACTCTCCACCCGATGACAAGAAGAACCAGTAGACGTGTCTGCAGCGAGAGCGCACATCCTCTCCTCTCTCCCTTCATTTCATCCTCTCACCGTCTCCCGCCACAGTTACCGCCCACTTCAGCAGACTCCCATGAGGCTGCACGCAGCGCCCGGGGACTCCAGTAGGGGCCGGAGTGCTCTGCACATTAATATGACCTGGCCTATATAGAGGGACAAGAGAGACACATGAATAAAACTTTAATGAATTCATAGCTCGTGAACGAGAAGGACCTACTGTTAAGATTTCCAAAAATCCGACAGAAAATGATTGAGCTTTTCTAAATTTATTTGTGACTTATTTTGTATAGGTCGATAGAACGAGGATGATTAAAGTATTTTGCTAGTTGCACAAGAGTTTAGGAAAAGGCCCAAAAACACTTGGGCGTTCACATTGATGTATCTGATGCATCCAACTACACTAAAAAATGCTGGGTTAAAAACAACCCAAGTTGGGTTGAAAATTGACTAATCCAGCGACTGGGTTGTTTTAACCCAGCAGTTGGGTTAAATGTTTGCTTAAAACAACCCAATCGCTGGGTTAAAAACAACCCAAGTTGGGTTGAAAATGGACTAATCCAGCGACTGGGTTGTTTTAACCCAGCAGTTGGGTTAAATGTTTGCTTAAAACAACCCAATCGCTAGGTTAAAACAACCCAAGTTGGGTTGAAAATGGACTAACCCAGCGATTGGGTTGTTTTAAGCAAACATTTAACCCAGCCGCTGGGTTAAATGTTTGCTTAAAACAACCCGATCACTGGGTTAAAAACAACCCAAGTTGGGTTGAAAATGGACTAACCCAGCGATTGGGTTGTTTTTAACCCAGCGGTTGGGTTAAACGTTTGCTTAAAACAACCCAATCGCTGGGTTAGTCCATTTTCAACCCAACTTGGGTTGTTTTTAACCCAGCATTTTTTAGAGTGTATATTAGATGCACGATCACATGAGCTTCACTGGTTGTTTCTGCTCACTTGTTAAATAAACACTCAAGCAGTCGTCTCAAATGCCTTTAAAAATGAAACACTTCCGGTCACTTATTCGCTGCAAGTCAATGTGAACGCCCCTCTACTGCGCATTGCTTTAACACTTTTATTGTGCTGCGAGTTGCACTTTGGCTTCTTTTGCAATCATTTTCAACTAAACTGACCACACCGTGTGTAAAATCACCTTCACTGCACCGTATACTCCAGCCGTGTTTTCTGCAGCAGTGTGTTCTTGTCTTGACGTCTCTCTGTAGCATGCAGCAGTTTGACCTAAAGATGCACTTTAACCCTTCATGCACCTTCAGTCTCCTGGACAGCGTTTATTGATTCATCATTCCCTAATTTATTTAAACAATTAATCAGTTACGCATGGTCTTGACTGTATTGTTATCTGAAGTGTATTTTATTAAAGTAAACATGTATACAAGTGGAATGAGGCATTTCATTTGAGAATCTTTTATGGTGTTCGTCAGTCATGTACTTAAATGTCCAGGGTTTCAAAAGCAGACAGATATTAAGAAGAGTTCACATTAAGTCTGTCAGGAGATCAACCCGTGAACAGCAGGACCAGACCATTACAGAATGACTTCATTTTTCCCAAAGGATGTGCTTTTCCAGTTTTCCATTCACTCATGCAGCCCAGATGGCTTGTGCAAAGTAAATCTTTTTTTTTATATTCAAACAATCTCCCAATATTAAGCACAATTCTGCCTTCTCCTAGACAGTGCATAAAGTCAGATCTCAAGTACGCTATAACAGTAAGGAGTTCATTTAATTATGATCCCATAACGCACACAGTGCTCAAGCATTCAATGGCTCCTAATAGAATGGCTATGTTCAGAATAGTATGCATTACATTGCCAAAAAGCATCCCATAATGCAATGTGCTCAACCTGTCATTTAAAAAATTGGTGAATGAACCGGAAGCAACAAACCCCGATGAACTCTGATTGTCCTTCCTGACTCGTTTGATTCGGACTAATTGTCATTTATTTGTGGGATAACTTGCTAAATTAATTTCGCAGCATACTATAATAAGCAAAGCTATGGAAGCTTGTTTCCGACACAGGAAACAACATAAACTAAAAAAAGGTAATTTCGGCTTTTTACTTCACAATTCAGATTCTTTTTTTCTGACCTTTTCATGCAATTGCGAGTTTGTTCTGACTTTTTCTCGTGAATTTCAGTTTATAGATCTCACAATTCTGACTTCATAACTTGCAATTCTAACTCAGGGTTCCCGCTCTTTTTCAGCGATCATTTTCAATTTTACTATGATGGGAATAAAAGACAAGGGTCATGCCAAATATTTCTCTAAGTCTTTTAAGGGCGTACAGTTTATCGGCATGACTTAACTATAAAATCCGTTTTTTAATACGAGCTCTTAATCATTGTGATTATGGAAGCTTGTTTCCACCACAGAATAAAAAGGAAAAAAAGTAATTGCGACTTGAATTGCGACTTCTCGCAATTGCGAGTTTATCTCAAAATGATGTGATTAGGTAGTTAACCCATTAACATTCACTGCATACATGTAAGCAGTTAATAACATCAGCTAACCGCTGAAAGTGGCAAAATAAGACTGAACATCATCTTTCAAAATACTACTTTGGGCCAGTGATAAACTCGTTGTACTCGGCTAAAGAAAAAACGAAAAATTTAAATAAAATAAAAAAATTAAGGACAACAAGATTTTCCAGGACGTTTTACATGTTCTCTAATTTTCCATACGTTTTCTACTGCTGGAAAATTTGTCATCCATTTTCAAGGTTTTCCAGGACGAGTGGGAACCCTGTAACTTTTAACGCACAAAAAAGTATTTTTCCTCTCAGAATTGGACTTTATAACTCACAACTGCGAAGTTTTATCTACTTAATTCTGACTTTTCTCAGAATTGAGATAAAAAGTCAGAATTGAGAGATATAAAGTCAGAATTGAGATGATATAAAGTCAGAATTGAGAGATATAAAGTCAGAATTGAGAGATATAAAGTCAGAATTGAGAGATATCAAGTCAGAATCGAGAGATATCAAGTCAGAAGAGAGAAAGTCAGAAGAGATATAAAGTCAGAATCGAGAGATATCAAGTCAGAATCGAGAGATATAAAGTCAGAATCGAGAGATATAAAGTCAGAATCGAGAGATATAAAGTCAGAATCGAGAGATGAGATATAAAGTCAGAATTGAGAGATCAGAAGTCAGAATTGAGAGATATCAAGTCAGAATTGAGAGATATCAAGTCAGAATCGAGAGATATCAAGTCGAGAGATATAAAGTCAGAATCGAGAGATATAAAGTCAGAATCGAGAGATATAAAGTCAGAATCGAGAGATATAAAGTCAGAATCGAGAGATATAAAGTCAGAATTGAGATATAAAGTCAGAATTGAGAAGTCAGAATTGAGATATATAAAGTCAGAATTGAGATATATAAAGTCAGAATTGAGATATAGTCAGAATTGAGAGATATATAAAGTCAGAATTGAGATATATAAAGTCAGAATTGAGATATAAAGTCAGAATTGAGAGTCAGAATTATATAAAGTCAGAATTGAGAGATATAAAGTCAGAATTGAGATATATAGTCAAATTGAGTAGATATAAAGTCAGAATTATAAAGAGATATAAAGTCAGAATTGAGAGATATAAAGTCAGAATTATATAAAGTCAGAATTGAGAGATATATAAAGTCATAATTGAGAGATATATAAAGTCATAATTGAGAGATATATAAAGTCAGAATTGAGTGATATATAAAGTCAGAATTGAGTGATATAAAGTCAGAATTGAGATATATAAAGTCATAAATCAGAATTGAGATATATAAAGTCAGAATTGAGATATAAAGTCAGAATTGTGAGATATAAAGTCAGAATTGAGATATATAAAGTCAGAATTGTGAGATATAAAGTCAGAATTGAGATATATAAAGTCAGAATTGAGATATAAAGTCAGAATCGAGAGATATAGTCAGAATTGAGTGATATAAAGTCAGAATTGAGAGATATAGTCAGAATTGAGTCAGAATTGAGTGATATAAAGTCAGAATTGAGAGACATAAAGTCAGAATTGTGAGATATAAAGTCAGAATTGAGAGATATATAAAGTCAGAATTGAGAGACATAAAGTCAGAATTGAGTGATATAAAGTCAGAATTGAGTGATATAAAGTCAGAATTGAGATATATAAAGTCAGAATTGAGATATAAAGTCAGAATTGTGAGATATAAAGTCAGAATTGAGATATATAAAGTCAGAATTGTGAGATATAAAGTCAGAATTGAGATATATAAAGTCAGAATTGAGATATAAAGTCAGAATCGAGAGATATAGTCAGAATTGAGTCAGAATTGAGTGATATAAAGTCAGAATTGAGAGATATAGTCAGAATTGAGTCAGAATTGAGTGATATAAAGTCAGAATTGAGAGACATAAAGTCAGAATTGTGAGATATAAAGTCAGAATGCGAGATATAAAGTCAGAATTACGAGATATAGTCAGAATCGAGATATATAAAGTCAGAATTGAGAGATATAAAGTCAGAATTGTGAGATATAAAGTCAGAATCGAGTGATATAAAGTCAGAATCGAGTGATATAAAGTCAGAATTGTGAGATATAAAGTCAGAATTGCGAGATATAAAGTCAGAATTGCGAGATATAAAGTCAGAAATTACGAGATATAGTCAGAATCGAGATATATAAAGTCAGAATTGAGAGATATAAAGTCAGAATTGTGAAATATAAAGTCAGAATCGAGTGATATAAAGTCAGAATCGAGTGATATAAAGTCAGAATCGAGTGATATAAAGTCAGAATTTTAGAGATATAAATTCAGAATTACTTGAGATATAGTCAGAATCGAGATATATAAAGTCAGAATTGAGTGATATAAAGTCAGAATCGAGTGATATAAAGTCAGAATTGCGAGATATAAAGTCAGAATGCAAGAGATATAAAGTCAGAATTGCAGAATTGAGAGATATAAAGTCAGAATTAAGAGATATAAAGTCAGAATTACGAGATATAGTCAGAATTTCAGAATTGAGAGAGATATAGTCAGAATCGAGATATATAAAGTCAGAATTGAGAGATATAAAGTCAGAATTGTGAGATATAAAGTCAGAATCGAGAGTGATATAAAGTCAGAATCGAGTGATATAAAGTCAGAATTGTGAGATATAAAGTCAGAATTGCGAGATATAAAGTCAGAATGCGAGATATAAAGTCAGAATTTATTGAGATATAGTCAGAATCGAGATATATAAAGTCAGAATTGCGAGATATAAAGTCAGAATTGTGAGATATAAAGTCAGAATCGAGTGATATAAAGTCAGAATCGAGATATATAAAGTCAGAATTGAGAGATATAAAGTCAGAATTGTGAGATATAGTCAGAATTGAGAGATATAAAGTCAGAATAAAGTCAGAGAGATATAAAGTCAGAATCGAGAGATATAAAGTCAGAATCGAGAGATATAAAGTCAGAATCGAGTGATATAAAGTCAGAATCGAGAGATATAGTCAGAATCGAGAGATATAAAGTCAGAATCGAGTGATATAAAGTCAGAATCGTGAGATATAAAGTCAGAATTGAGTGATATAAAGTCAGAATTGAGAGATATAAAGTCAGAATTGAGATATATAAAGTCAGAATTGAGATATATAGTCAGAATTGAGATATATAGTCAGAATTGAGAGATATAAAGTCAGAATTGAGAGTGATATAAAGTCAGAATTGAGAGATATAAAGTCAGAATTGAGAGATATAAAGTCAGAATTGCGTGATATAAAGTCAGAATTGAGAGATATAAAGTCAGAATTGAGATATATAAAGTCAGAATTGAGATATCTAAAGTCAGAATCGTGAGATATAAAGTCAGAATTGAGAGATATAAAGTCAGAATCGTGAGATATATAAAGTCAGAATTGAGATATCTAAAGTCAGAATCGTGAGATATAAAGTCAGAATCGTGAGATATAAAGTCAGAATTGTGAGATATAAAGTCAGAATTGAGAGATATCAAGTCAGAATTGAGTGATATAAAGTCAGAATTGAGAGATATATAAAGTCAGAATTGAGAGATATCAAGTCAGAATTGAGATATATAAAGTCAAATTGAGATATATAGTCAGAATTGAGAGATATAAAGTCAGAATTGAGAGATATATAAAGTCAGAATTGAGATATAAAGTCAGAATTGAGTGATATAAAGTCAGAATTGAGTGATATAAAGTCAGAATTGAGAGATATATAGTCAGAATTGAGATATAAAGTCAGAATTGAGAGATATAAAGTCAGAATTGAATTGAGTGATATAAAGTCAGAATTGAGAGATATATAAAGTCAGAATTGAGATATAAAGTCAGAATTAAGAGATATAAAGTCAGAATTGAGAGATATAAAGTCAGAATTGAGATATATAAAGTCAGAATTGAGATATATAGTCAGAATTGAGAGAGATATAAAGTCAGAATTGAGAGATATATAAAGTCAGAATTGAGATATAAAGTCAGAATTGCGAGATATAAAGTCAGAATTGAGAGATATAAAGTCAGAATTGCGAGATATAAAGTCAGAATCGAGTGATATAAAGTCAGAATTGAGAGATATCAAGTCAGAATTGAGAGATATCAAGTCAGAATTGAGAGATATAAAGTCAGAATTGAGAGATATAAAGTCAGAATTGAGATATAAAGTCAGAATTGAGAGATATAAAGTCAGAATTGAGATATAAAGTCAGAATTGAGATATATAAAGTCAGAATTGAGATATATAAAGTCAGAATTGAGATATAAAGTCAGAATTGTGAGATATAAAGTCAGAATTGAGATATATAAAGTCAGAATTGTGAGATATAAAGTCAGAATTGAGATATATAAAGTCAGAATTGAGATATAAAGTCAGAATCGAGAGATATCAAGTCAGAATCGAGAGATATAGTCAGAATTGAGTCAGAATTGAGTGATATAAAGTCAGAATTGTGAGATATAAAGTCAGAATTGTGAGATATAAAGTCAGAATTGCGAGATATAAAGTCAGAATTACGAGATATAGTCAGAATCGAGATATATAAAGTCAGAATTGAGAGATATAAAGTCAGAATTGTGAGATATAAAGTCAGAATCGAGTGATATATAAGTCAAAGTCAGAATCGAGTGATATAAAGTCAGAATTGTGAGATATAAAGTCAGAATTGCGAGATATAAAGTCAGAATTGAGAGATATAAAGTCAGAATTAGAGAGATATAGTCAGAATCGAGATATATAAAGTCAGAATTGAGAGATATAAAGTCAGAATCGAGTGATATAAAGTCAGAATCGAGTGATATAAAGTCAGAATCGAGTGATATAAAGTCAGAATTTCAGAGATATAAATTCAGAATTACGAGATATAGTCAGAATCTGAGATATATAAAGTCAGAATTGAGTGATATAAAGTCAGAATCGAGTGATATAAAGTCAGAATTGTGAGATATAAAGTCAGAATTGCGAGATATAAAGTCAGAATTAGAGTAGATATAAAGTCAGAATTACGAGATATAGTCAGAATCGAGAGATATAAAGTCAGAATTGAGATATAAAGTCAGAATCGAGAGATATAAAGTCAGAATCGTGAGATATAAAGTCAGAATCGAGATATATAAAGTCAGAATCGAGTGATATAAAGTCAGAATCGAGTGATATAAAGTCAGAATTGAGTGATATAAAGTCAGAATTGAGTGATATAAAGTCAGAATTGAGAGATATAAAGTCAGAATTGAGTGATATAAAGTCAGAATTGAGATATATAAAGTCAGAATTGAGATATATAAAGTCAGAATTGTGAGATATAAAGTCAGAATTGAGATATATAAAGTCAGAATTGATATATAAAGTCAGAATTGAGATATATAAAGTCAGAATTGAGATATATAGTCAGAATTGAGAGATATAAAGTCAGAATTGAGAGTGATATAAAGTCAGAATTGAGAGATATAGTCAGAATTGAGAGATATAAAGTCAGAATTGCGTGATATAAAGTCAGAATTGCGTGATATAAAGTCAGAATTGAGAGATATAAAGTCAGAATTGAGATATCTAAAGTCAGAATCGTGAGATATAAAGTCAGAATTGAGAGATATAAAGTCAGAATCGTGAGATATATATAAAGTCAGAATTGAGATATCTAAAGTCAGAATCGTGAGATATATAGTCAGAATTGAGATATCTAAAGTCAGAATCGTGAGATATATAGTCAGAATTGTGAGATATAAAGTCAGAATTGAGAGATATCAAGTCAGAATTGAGTGATGTAAAGTCAGAATTGAGAGATATAAAGTCAGAATTGAGTGATATAAAGTCAGAATTGAGAGATATATAAAGTCAGAATTGAGATATAAAGTCAGAATTGAGTGATATAAAGTCAGAATTGAGAGATATATAAAGTCAGAATTGAGTGATATAAAGTCAGAATTGAGTGATATAAAGTCAGAATTGAGAGATATAAAGTCAGAATTGAGTGATATAAAGTCAGAATTGAGAGATATATAAAGTCAGAATTGAGAGAGATATAAAGTCAGAATTGAGATATAAAGTCAGAATTGAGATATATAAAGTCAGAATTGAGATATATAAAGTCAGAATTGAGAGATATAAAGTCAGAATTGAGATATATAAAGTCAGAATTGAGAGATATAAAGTCAGAATTGAGAGATATAAAGTCAGAATTGAGAGATATAAAGTCAGAATTGAGAGATATATAAAGTCAGAATTGAGAGATATCTAAGTCAGAATTCAGAGATATAAAGTCAGAATTGAGAGATATAAAGTCAGAATCGTGAGATATAAAGTCAGAATTGAGAGATATATAAAGTCAGAATTGAGATATCTAAAGTCAGAATCGTGAGATATAAAGTCAGAATCGTGAGATATAAAGTCAGAATTGTGAGATATAAAGTCAGAATTGAGAGATATCAAGTCAGAATTGAGTGATGTAAAGTCAGAATTGAGAGATATAAAGTCAGAATTGAGTGATATAAAGTCAGAATTGAGTGATATAAAGTCAGAATTGAGATATAAAGTCAGAATTGAGTGATATAAAGTCAGAATTGAGAGATATATAAAGTCAGAATTGAGAGATATATAAAGTCAGAATTGAGAGATATAAAGTCAGAATTGAGAGATATAAAGTCAGAATTGAGAGATATATAAAGTCAGAATTGAGATATAAAGTCAGAATTGAGAGATATAAAGTCAGAATTGAGATATATAAAGTCAGAATTGAGAGATATAAAGTCAGAATTGTGAGATATAAAGTCAGAATTGCGAGATATAAAGTCAGAATTGCGAGATATAAAGTCAGAATCGAGAGATATAAAGTCAGAATCGAGAGATATAAAGTCAGAATTGAGAGATATAAAGTCAGAATTGAGAGATATAAAGTCAGAATTGAGAGATATAAAGTCAGAATTGAGAGATATAAAGTCAGAATTGTGAGATATAAAGTCAGAATTGAGAGATATAAAGTCAGAATTGAGAGATATCAAGTCAGAATTGAGTGATATAAAGTCAGAATTGAGAGATATATAAAGTCAGAATTGAGAGATATATAAAGTCAGAATTGAGATATAAAGTCAGAATTGAGAGATATAAAGTCAGAATTGAGAGATATCAAGTCAGAATTGAGTGATATAAAGTCAGAATTGAGAGATATATAAAGTCAGAATTGAGATATAAAGTCAGAATTATGAGATACAAAGTCAGAATTGCGAGATATTAACAATTCTGACTTTCTTTTTTCTAGTAATTTCCAGTTTATTTCTCTTGCAATTCAAGCTTCCATACAAAGCAGCATTACTGTTGCATAACAAATAATAGTGTTTAGTATGTGGCACAATGTGTGCAGTATGCAAGTATTCTATTCTGAACACAGCCAATGGCGATGAAATTAAGAGTTTATGACGAAATTTAATTTCATAATTTAAGAAGTTAAAGATAACGACATGGGTGCTGAGATGGACACATCATTAGAACCAAAAACAAAATACTACTAAAACTGATACAGTAGAAATACGTACAAATACAAAATCACTATTACGAGAATCCTAGCCCACAGGAAAACTGAACATGGAAATGAACACAACATAGATGTTTGTCCTCCGCGACAGCAGGCAAACAGATCCGCCGATTCTCAATATTTAAAAACTCAAAATATGAATCATACACTAGAGCGGATACAGCAGATAATAATCTTGATGTCACAACATAAGCACAAAGTGCACATCTGGCCCTTAAATGCAAACTCTTAAAAACTTCATAAAAGTTCCATAATTTGGCCACTAGTAAGAACATGCCAGAAACACACTTTACGAAGTACGTGAACACAGATGTCAACAGATTTACAGTAACACTGTGAAATATTATGACAATTTAAAAGAACTGAATTCTATTGTAATTTATTGTCAAAGCATCATTACTCCAGTCTTCAGTGTCACATTACCTTCAGAAATCATTCTGATATGCTCAGTATGAAATAAATGCAAATAGAAAACAGTTATTTTAACTTGTAATATTTCACAATAATACTATTTGGTATTTTTGATTAAATAAATACAGCAAATGCAATAAATGCAGTTCCAAAACACTAAAATATATTGATTATTCCTACCTTCTGACCGGTGTTGTATATTGTGCAGTATGCATATGTATGTATATATTATAATATATATGTATACATAATACACATGCTTCTGGACTATAAGGAATATATACACATACATACACGTGTGTGTGTGTGTGTGCATGTGTATGTATGTATGTATATGTATGCATGTATGCATGCATGTATGTATATATATATATATATATATATATATATATATATATATATATATATATATATATATATATATATATATATATATATATATATATATATATATATATATATATATATATGCAAAAGCCTCTAATCACAAAAGCCTCACTAAGCCTCAAAAGCCACGTCAAAAATGAGATAACGATACTGAGTGAATGCTCTCTGCATATAGTATACATTCATAAAACACTTTCACTTCAAAACCACTAAATCCCAGCAGTAGTACCAGTACTTGGGTAGAAACCTATACATAGGAGCCTGACAAAAAAAAACATCAGACAGATTTAGAGGCTTTTGCATCTATATCTACACACACACACACACACACACACACACACACTATATAAAAACTGTCAATGATTATTTCAGGAAATAACTTATCACTGACACATCAAGCCTAAAATCATCTGCGTTCACGTACTTGCGTGAAGTATAACTCTCCTCAGATCAACCAGAGCTTTTACAGCACCATCCCAGAGTAAATCCTGAGCTCATCAAATCTCATCACAGCTCAAAAACACGAGGAGTAAATGATGGTGAAGGAAGGCCACTAGTCTCGGGTCCAGCTACAGTAGGGAATCGGGATGCATCTATTTCCTCAGGACCATTCTGTCGGGGACAAACCAGCGCACAAATGTTCAGGCTCGTGGTTCACAGAGCGTAACAGTGACTCCCTTCCCAATCCAGCAGGCCGGGAGCAGGGCTTGTGAAAACGCGCAGTGGAAGGCGTGCAGCCGGACCTGTCCCTCGCCATAGTAGGTCAGAGTGCCGGCCTCATAGTCCAGAAGCATGCCGATGCGCAGCGGCTGCGCATTCAGCTGCAGCTGGGCCGCGACGGACTCCTTGCAGCCGGCATGCCATGCACTCAGCTGCCGCTCGTCCAGCTGGAGGCTCCACGACAGCTCGTTCATCCCCACCATGCAGCGTTTGCCCTTCTCTTTGCGTGGTATGTTCGGGTACGTCACGCCCACGTAAGCCCACGGTTTGGACACCTCCAGCTCCCAGTAATGCTGCCCACGAGTGAAGCTCTGGAAACACAACACCTGCCAGGTGTGATCAAAGCGGGACTCATCGGCCGGGACGGGGCGGGGCCCAGAGGTCAGATGCTCCGCCGTCCTGTTGCTCTGGGAAAGGCGTAAGTGAGCGTTGGCAGTGCGAGGGTCAAAGGTCAGGTTGCAGCGGTCTGGGTGAAGAGAAGAATTGCAATATATGAGATTGAGAATAATATATAACTTTTTCAACACTGTATTGTCATACGTATGAGATGATGAGCATACATGCGTTTAGCCCCTCCCTCTCTGCAGGATATGATGGAGTCGCAGGACTGGGAACGACAGCCAGAACTGGCCTCTTATCTTGAGGAGAGCCTACGAGAAAAAAAAAAAAAAAAAGCAATGCTGAGCAGATAGGAGAAAACGGTATTTTAAATAATTACTTATTTATACAATCGTTTCATTGTAATGTTCATGACTGTATATACTGATATATAAATGTAGCATTACTTTGTAAATTGTCACAAAGACCATTATTTTTTCAGTTTTTTTTTATCATGTTTTCCATAAAAATGTGTACATTGAGATAAATCAACCAAATTTTTAAAAACATATACACTGATATAATATATGGTCAGGCATAACATTATGACCACTGACAGGTGAAGTGAATAACACTGATGATCTCTTCCTCATGGCTGATGTGTTAGAAGCAGGAAAAATGGACACGTGTAAGGATATGAGCGAGTTTGACGTTTCTCCAAAACTGCAGCTCTTGTGGGGTGTTCCCGGTCTGCAGTGGTCAGGATCTATCAAAAGTGCTCCAAGGAAGGAACAGTGGTGAACCGGCCACAGGGTCATGGGCGGCCAAGACTCATTGATGCACGTGGGGAGCGAAGGCTGGCCCGTGTGGTCCGATCAAGCAGACGAGCTACTGGAGCTCAAACTGCTCAAGAAGTTAATGCTGGTTCTGATAGAAAGGTGTCAGAATACACAGAGCATCTCAGTTTGTTGAGTATGGGGCGGCATAGCCGCTGACCAGTCATGCTGACCCCTGTCCACCGCCGAAAGCACCAACAGTGGCACGTGAGCATCAGAACTGGACCACAGAGCAGTGGAAGAAGGTGGCCTGGTCTAATGAATCATGTTTTCTTTTACATCATGTGGATGGCCGGGTGCGTGTGCGTCGCTTACCCGGGGAACACATGGCACCAGGATGCACTATGGGAAGAAGGCAAGCCGGCGGAGGCAGTGTGATGCTTTGGGAATGTTCTGCTGGGAAACCTTGGGTCCTGCCATCCATGTGGTTGTTACTTTGACACGTACCACCTACCTAAGCATTGTTGCAGACCATGTACACCCTTTCATGGAAACGGTATTCCCTGGTGGCTGTGGCTCTTCCAGCAGGATAATGCTCCTGACACAAAGCAAAAATAGTTCAGGAATGGTTTGAGGAGCACAACAACGAGTTTGAGGTGTTGACTTGGCCTCCAAATTCCCCAGATCTCAATCAATCTTGGTGCCAGATACCACAGCACCCCTTCAGGGGTCTAGTGGAGTCCATGCCTCGACGGGTCAGGGCTTTTTGGCAGCAAAAGGGGGACCGACACAATATTAGGACCTGACCGGTGAATTTAAAAGCTGTGTATATTTTATATACCGGTGTATATAAAAAGATGTATACATGTAGCATTACTTTGGAAATTGTCACAAAGACCATTGTTTTTTCAGTATTTTATATCAGCAGTTTTCCAAAATAATGTGTACATTGAGATAACCAATTTTTTAAAATATAATGTGTGATATAAATCTTTTGCTTATATCACACCTCAATTTTTTTTTTTGTCACAAACATTTTTTATACAGTTTGATTTTGTGTTAATGTTCCATTTACGGGGTAGTTTTATCTGAAATGGATCATACATTACAGTAATGTATGATCCATTTCAGATAAAACTACCCAAAATGTAATACATTAAAAACATGCTCAACAGATATAGATTAAACAGTATATTATATAGTACTGTGCAAAAGTCTTAGGCTTGCTAGTGTTTATACACACAAAAAGTGGGTCTTTTGCTGTAGTATGTCAGTAGGAAATATCAGTTTACATTTATAAATTAACTGGCATGTTTTGTATGCATATAGAGTCTGACAGTAGTCTCTATGCTCCACATGGAGATCTGATCTCATCTTCATTGAGTCCGTCTGTGATCACATGAAGAAACAGAAAAAACTGAGACGGACTAAATCCAGAAGAACTGTGGCAACGTCTCCCAGACACTTGAGGAAACCTTCCTGCAAAACTACTACAACTTTTCACAGTCCTGTAGTTCTGCAGGAAGGTTCCTCCGTGTCTGGGAGGCGTTGCCTCAGTTTTTCTGGATTTAGTCCGTCTCAGTTTCTTCTTCATGTAATCACAGACCGACTCGATGATGGGGAGATCAGATCATACCGGCTGCCGGCAGACTTCTTGTGCATAAAAATAAATCTCACTGGATTATTACCACTACAGTAAAAGATATGAATAACTGGCTTAAAAACATTTTCATGTGAAAATACCAACATGCCTAAGACTTTTGCACAGTACTGTACATTTATAAAACTTTCATTGCTATGTTTATGACAGTTTTATTAAATAAATTAATCAATTAGTAATTGGTCTACCATTACTTTGAAAATTGTAAAAATAATTTTTGTTAGATGTCCGCTTATAAATATCTAGTTTAGTTGCTACTAAGTGCCTCAAACTAAACTCTGACTATCTTTTAAAGATTTGATGCTACTAACCTGACTAACTTTGGCCAATCCAGTGATTGCTTTTGTCTCAAGAAACACTCACTCCATGTGTATATCAACCTGGTACCTTACGCCTTTGTTCACTGGCAGACAATAAATAAAAGTGGTGTTCCCTGACTTGTGAAAGTTGCAAACTTTCAGCCATTTCTGTGAACATGCATCCGACGGTCAGTGTGATCCAGACTCACCCTCTTTATCCTGTCCTCCGGGCACCTGTGTGGCTCTCTCCAGATCCTCACACACCAGCTTAGACACGCGGGACAGGACGTCTGTGATGGGGGTCATCTTCTCCTGTACGCTTACATGCACATCCACAGGAACGTCACTGAAGCGTGGGACCTCTATGAACCTGGAGTCCTGCATGAGCACACAAACAGGGACATAATGGTTTTCACAGATGTGTGTTTAACAATAAATGGTAACACTTTAATTTATGGTCCAATTCTCACTATTAACTAGTTGCTTATTAGCATGCATATTACTAGGATATTGGCTGTTTATTAGTACTTATAAAGCACATATTAATGCATGACCATATTCTACATCCCTTAATCCTGCACAATACCTGAACTTAACTACCTTACTAACTATTCAGAAGCAGTAATTAGGAGTTTATTGAGACAAAATGTATAGTTATTGTAAAATAATTCTTAATATAACAATAAATAAAAAATAAATTATATTTTTCCCCAACCAGAAACAATAAAAAAAGCAAATGGGGCCATTTATTATTTTTTTTATATTATTTGCTGTAACCTTGATGAGCTGGCATGAAGGGAGGGAACACAGGCTGCAGATCTCCTCCTGCAGGGCTACAAGCTGCATCGTTCTCTCCTCCAGCGCAGCCAGCCTCTCTTCAGCCTGCAACACGGTCACTTCCTGCTGCTGATCCAGAAACAGCTGTGTCACTTCCTGCTTCTCTACCAACACCTTTATCAGCTGTGAGAACTTGGAGTTCACCCACTGAGACGTCTGCTGTAGTGAGACCTGATGGAGTAGAGGAAGGACAACATGCCATGAGCGGCACTTTACAATTCAATATGCATCCTTCATCTACAACGTCTATTCTCTTATATATTAATACATGTACATTTTTGGGAATTTCACCTCAAAAATGTAATTTCATCATCATGCCAAACAATACCAGGTCTTACATGTCCTCCTTGCATGTGTTTAACATGCAAAACTGTGAATAAGATTTGAGATTTGTGAATGGTTTAAATTTAGGGCACAAGTTGTATAGACTACATCATGGTCATTTTCTGTTGCTTTTTAGTGCTATTTTGAGCACGACAGCTCTTGGTCACTGTCTGCTTTCATAAAATGAAAAAGACACCTTCAAAACTGCTAAATGCTAGTTAATAAAAATATATTATGTTATATTATATTATAGATGACAATTCATGTTAGTTTTAGCCTAGAAATCTAGACGCACCCTAGCGGCAGCAAATCTGGCGAGTGTAGTCTAGCAACTCTCGGTAGACCTGCGAGCTGGAAAAACCAAACTCTGGTCAGGCCAATCACATCGTGTATAGAGTCGGTGGGCGGGCTTAACATAATGACGGGGTTGCCGAGGTTCAGCGTGCTACTTGAAAACACAGAAGCTGCCGAACAGCGGTCTTTCGAATCGGCTTTGGCCGTGACTCTGGGAGACTTGTTGTTAAACTTTTCTTTGAGAAAAGAACAAAGAATAAGAAAGGAAGATGTGTTCAGAGTTTTGCCGACCGGATACGGCAAAAGTTTAATCTATCAACTAGCTCGGCTTCACCTTCTCCGTTGCTCTGGTTGGTTGTAGCGCTATCCTATTGGGTGCAGAGGGAATCTGAAAGACAACCGTTTATCCCGCCTCTCGGATTGAGCCCTGCCAATGGTGAGTTCCCAGACCCAACATCTTGATGTGGGTCTGGCTGGTCAGGCTATATTAGTTCATGTCTGGTCCATAAAATTATATTAACAGTTACAACTTTTGGTTTTAACTTTTAATAAAGTATTAGTAATTGCTGAAATTAACTAAAATGATTAAATCCTAGAAGTACTGGTAACACTTTACAATAAGGTTTCATTAGTTAACATGACCTAATAATGAACTGAACCTCTACAGCATTTATAAATCATTGATCTTTGAATCTTTTAATATCAACATTTACTAATCATTTTTTAAATGTTGCATTTGCTAACATTAGTTAATGCACATGAACAAACAATGAACAACTGTAACTAACATTAACAAAGATGAACAAATATTGTAACAAATGTATTGCTCATGGTTAGTTTGTCTTAGTTAATTAGCTAATGTTAACAAATGAGACCTTATTGTAAAGTGTTACCGTGGTATTTTTCATTGTTAGTTCATGTCAACTAATGTTAACAACAACTGAAATCTTATTTTAAATTGTGACCATCATATGGCTTTGGAATGATATGAGAATGAGGACATTTTGATTTTTGGATAAAGTCTCTAATGAAGATGGCAATGGTGCGAGATGCATTGCCTTCGCTTTCTCCATGTTTTCCATGAGCTCCAGACGGTTCCTTTCAGTGGCTTCCTGGAGTTTCTTGATTTCCGCACTCTTTCTCTTTAATCCTGCCTGCATACCAAAAGAAACATTTCTAAAATATTAATGTTGTCTCACATACAAGGCGCATACCTTTCCATACAAAGTCATAAAATGGTCAGCAACAACAAATACTTAAAATGGATTGAATCTCACAAAACCTGAAGATCAAATATTGCACTCTAAAATTAAAAAACCTAAAAACATTTTGCATGAAGTAAATATAGCATTGTGACAGTCCCATTATTAGAATGATATTATGATATAAAAATTATGATATACACTATATTGCCAAGAGTTTTGGGACGCCTGCCTTTACAAGCACATGAACTTTAATGACATCCCATTCTTAATCCGTAGGGTTTAATATGGAGTTGGCCCATCTTTTGCAGCTGTAACAGCTTCAACTCTTCTGGGAAGGCTTTCCACAAGGTTTAGGAGTGTGTTTATGGGAATTTTTGACCATTTTTCTAGAAGTGCATTTGTGAGGTCAGGCACTGATGTTGGACGAGAAGGCCCGGCTCACAGCCTCCGCTCTAATTCATCCCAAAGGTGTTCTTTCGGGTTGAGGTCAGGACTCTGTTCAGGCCAGTCAAGTTCCTCCACACCAAACTCGCTCATCCATGGCTTTATGGACCGACGCTTTGTGCACTGGTGCGCAGTCATGTTGGAATAGGAAGGGGCCATCCCCAAACTGTTCCCACAAAGTTGCGATCATGAAATTGTCCAAAATGTCTTGGTATGCTGAAGCATTAAGAGTTCCTTTCACTGGAACTAAGGGGTCAAGCCCAACCCCCGAAAGACAACCTCACACCATAATCCTCCCTCCACCAAACTTTACTCTTGGCACAATGCAGTCAGGCAAGTCCCGTTCTCCTGGCAACCACCAAACCCAGACTCGTCCATGGGATTGCCAGACAGAGAAGCGTGTCACTCCAGAGAACACGTCTCCACT
>CM031954.1:32191758-32229258 GCA_018749465.1 Paracanthobrama guichenoti
GAACAAAAAGAACCCAGAGATGGAAAGAGAAAATCGACTACGAACATGTGAGTGACTCCATTAGTGTGATCTCCATTAGTGTTCATCGTATGCACACTTCAGAATCCGTGTACTTTTAACCTACTCTTTTATAAGTACTGTGAAATTGGACATACTTATTTGGTCACATGCAGTTTTTCACTTACTATATAATAGGGAAGTATGTGATTTCGGATGCAGCCAGTGACTCATCTGTGCTGTCATATTGCAGGTTTTGTGGAGTCAGAATTGTTCAGTTTCATGTGCACATCTTGTTTTGTTTGCAGGGTTATGTCATTAAAATAATACTGTTTGGTGCATCAGAAACTGATAACAAATATGCATTTCAGTTAAAGCAATGAAGTGTTTTTAGGATTGTCTGCATTGTGATATTTCATGCATATTTTCCAACCAAACAAATTCTCATTACTGTTTTTTTTTAATTTTTATTAAATTAATCCAATACAACAAATACTATCATCATGTATACTTACAGCTGTACAAATGTAACCTTTTTGCATTAATGAGAAACAATGCAAAAAAAAAAAAACATTTTTCTTTTAAAGGCACAATGTGTAATTTTCACCACTAGTCCGAGGTCACTTATTCAAAACAAAGGTGTAGCTTGACGATGCCTTGATTTCATGGAATCATGGGAGATGTTGCTTTCAGAATCCGACTGAACTCTGGCAGAAATCAAATTCACGGATGAGCTAATGTATTAAAGATTTATTAACGTTTCTGTAGTATGAAGAACAGTTGGGCTGAAAGAACTGGAGTGGAACAAGGCCGCTGGAGCGATTGCTAATGAGAGAGCGTGACACGCGACTCGACAGCAGCGGAGCTTTTATTCTGCCACAATCGCCGCTTCCTCTTCTTCCGCTCGTGTGTGTGTGGGGGAACACAGCGCTGTTTTATCATATACATACATTTGAGTGTGTTAAAGTTATGTTATAATGCTGTTCTGTGTGCTCGCTTGGCGCTACTATGATACACTTGTTGCACAGATAAGCTAGATCGATATTAGGCATGGTACTCGCGGTAAATCAAGAACCAGATTTAAACCGTAAGACTAAGTGTGTTGAGCTGGAGAACAATGATTTGTTTTCTGTTGAATATCTCCAAGCAGTTGCTCACCTGTCTAATAAAACACACACTATATTAAAGCATCTTTGGTGTTTCCATGGTTTCTACAAAATAAAACCGTAAATCGAGGGTAACGCGGGTATGATGTCATTGATAGGCGACACACGGTCCGTGTCCTGGTTAAAATCGCTTATTTCTCTGGATTTAAACATTCTTGGAAACATTTGGGATAATGTAAGGACACAAGCCAACAAAATACACTCACCTAAAGGATTATTAGGAACACCTGTTCAATTTCTCTTTAATGCAATTATCTAATCAACCAATCACATGGCAGTTGCTTCAATGCATTTAGGGGTGTGGTCCTGGTCAAGACAATCTCCTGAACTCCAAACTGAATGTCAGAATGGGAAAGAAAGGTGATTTAAGCAATTTTGAGCGTGGCATGGTTGTTGGTGCCAGACGGGCCGGTCTGAGTATTTCACAGTCTGCTCAGTTACTGGGATTTTCACGCACAACCATTTCTAGGGTTTACAAAGAATGGTGTGAAAAGGGAAAAACATCCAGTATGCGGCAGTCCTGTGGGCGAAAATGCCTTGTTGATGCTAGAGGTCAGAGGAGAATGGGCCGACTGATTCAAGCTGATAGAAGAACAACTTTGACTGAAATAACCACTTCTTACAACCGAGGTATGCAGCAAAGCATTTGTGAAGCCACAACACGCACAACCTTGAGGCGGATGGGCTACAACAGCAGAAGACCCCACCGGGTACCACTCATCTCCACTACAAATAGAAAAAAGAGGCTACAATTTGCACGAGCTCACCAAAATTGGACAGTTGAAGACTGGAAAAATGTTGCCTGGTCTGATGAGTCTCGATTCCTGTTGAGACATTCAGATGGTAGAGTCAGAATTTGGCGTAAACCGAATGAGAACATGGATCCATCATGCCTTGTTACCACTGTGCAGGCTGGTGGTGGTGGTGTAATGGTGTGGGGGATGTTTTCTTGGCACACTTTAGGCCCCTTAGTGCCAATTGGGCATTGTTTAAATGCCACAGCCTACCTGAGCATTGTTTCTGACCATGTCCATCCCTTTATGACCACCATGCACCCATTCTCTGATGGCTACTTCCAGCAGGATAATGCACCATGTCACAAAGCTCGAATCATTTCAAACTGGTTTCTTGAACATGACAATGAGTTCACTGTACTAAAATGGCCCCCACAGTCACCAGATCTCAACCCAATAGAGCATCTTTGGGACACAAATCTCCATCAACTGCAAGATGCTATCCTATCAATATGGGCCAACATTTCTAAAGAATGCTTTCAGCACCTTGTTGAATCAATGCCACGTAGAATTAAGGCAGTTCTGAAGGCGAAAGGGGGTCAAACACAGTATTAGTATGGTGTTCCTAAAAATCCTTTAGGTGAGTGTATATAGTGGTTCTAGTGGTTTTTGGATATTTTAATAAAAAAATCATACATATTGTGCCTTTAAGTGTGAATATATAAATGTTTAGTGGTATAGAAACATTACCTGTCTAGACATTACATCATATAGTCAGCATTAGGACAGTTCATGTAATCTTTTCTTATTTTATGGCTTCCAGTTCGCATTTCCCTCGACAGAGTAAAGACGCAGTGGGAGAAGACAAACGGACCGTTCCACATCCAGAGGCTCGCCGAACACTACCGAATCTACCAGGACCTCTTTCCCATGGCATATTTTGTTCCGCGGGTCATGCTGCATGTGGCTTACGGGGATGACAGCGACGCAGTCGTGCATTTTGGGAATCACTTAACGCCGAGTCAAGTGAGGCTTCAGAACGTGTAAAGACTGGTTCTGTTTGACATATAGGAAACAGGCTTTGATTTCCACTGTTTGTGTGACATCCACAGGCAGCACAAGCACCTCAGATACGCTTCGAAGCAGAAGAGAATTCACTCTGGACGCTGTTGTTAACCAGCCCAGGTACATCCAATTATTTACATCAAAAACATATTTTGATATCATTATATTTATAGTACATATTCAAGCCCACTGTTGGTGCTTTCGGCGGTGGACAGGGGTCAGCATGGGCACCCTAACTGGTCAGCGGCTATGCCGCCCCATACACAACAAACTGAGATGCTCTGTGTATTCTGACACCTTTCTATCAGAACCAGCATTAATCTCTTGAGCAGTTTGAGCTCCAGTAGAAGTACAAATGCAGTGATGTTATTTCCATCAAGAGGTGCATCAGTTTTTGGTCAAGAGCTTGTATTGACAGTGCAAGAGTCCAGCACTCTGTAAAATCTCCTCTGGCACATCCCAGAGACTTTCAATGAATGTAAGGTCTGGACTTAATTCTTAACTCTCCCTCCCAACCATTCTTTCACAGTTTGAGCTGATGAATCTTGACATGGTCATCCTGCACAATGGTCATGATGTGTCTTCCTGCATGGTTGTTTAAGAAATGAAAAGCTACACACTCCATCAATGAACTGGTGCCAAACATATGACATGCTAGAAACACAACCACAGCGATAATGATCCAATCATTGACTCTTAAGCATTTGCCTATTTAAATACAAACAGCGACTTTTTTTTTTTTTTGGCTGGGCAAATATGTATACGTGTGTGTGTGTATTGATTAATAATATTATATATAAATTGTATTATAATTTTTAATGATATAATTATAATTGGAGGTTTTTTTTTACTTATAAATAAAATATTTTATTTAGAAATGTCACTTTAGCTAGTTAGTAAAATGCAATTTGAAGTTCCTCCACAAGATGGCGGTACAGTGACGCAAGCGGTGTGTGTTTTTGCAGATGAACACCTCCTGGATGGTGAGCAGGAGTATCTTCATTGGCTAGTGTGAGTATGTTTGCTTATCCTGCATTACTTGAGCCATATTAATATTTATTTCAACAAAACCCATTTCCATAAAAACCCATGGTAACACTTTAATTTATGGTCCAATTCTCACGATTAACTAGTTGCTTATTAGCATGCATATTACTGGGATACTGGCTGTTTATTAGTACTTATAAAGCACATATTAATGCATGACCATATTCTCCATCCCTTAATCCTGCACAATACCTGAACTTAACTACCTTACTAACGATTCATAAGCAGTAATTAGGAGTTTATTGAGGAAAAAGTCGCAGTTAATGGTGAGAATTGGACCCTAAACTAAAATGTGCATGGCAGAGACCTGATATTATAGCATTCAGTTCAGCATTGTCTGACCCAGGCCGTGTTGGTGATGAAAGTATGTAACTACTACAACATTACAGTGGGAATATACCAGGAAATTCTGTGACATCAGGGGAAGAGATCTGCCATTACATCAGCCCTTTTCCTGCGAGAGGAACAGGCTTTCACAGATATGCCTACATACTGTTCAAACAAGAGGGTCCAGTCGACTTCAGCGCTGACGTCCGGCCTGCTCCCTGGTGGGTTGTTTTGCACACTCTTACATCATCAAAACAGTTCTGGGTCGTTTTTCACCCTATTATTAAAATACAATAAGTTTATAACATGTATGCTTATAAATTTTCTTGAAAATAAGCATATTATTCCCCCAAATCCAGATTATTTATTATTCTTAACGGCAATTCTCATCTGTTTTTTGTTTTTTAAAGGTACACTGTGTATGCAGACGAATACGCAGGGATGTTTTTGGTTTTTCCATATTTATGCAAATTCCCGTATTTTCCAACCTTAATGTGAATCGCGTAAATCCAAGTAAACATTTTTTTAGGTTTGGGTTCTTATGGCTGGTTATTGCATTATGATTGAAATCGCAAAATTGCCTTAAACAATTGCTAATTGTTTTCGAAAACCTTTTAGAAACCGTTTTCTAGAACCTATTTCATGCACAGACCTCGGGGACGTCACTGGTGGGAACGGTCGGGTTTAGTCTCTGCGCAGATGAATATGGTTCTTTCTCATAACTAAAAAGAGAAAATGATTACTGCTCATAAGACATACTAAGCTTAAGAGATATAACCAGGTTAGATGGAAAGGCTCTCAAGCTGCTGACCAGCTGAAGATGTTGCTGTAGCTTTTGAATCAGTTGATTAGCTGCGTCTCGCACGATATATAATTTCAGAAAAGTAACCAATGCATTGCAAAATAATATTCAATTTTCTTTAATTGGCCTTATAAAGGTCTTTTTACTTTCATAAAACCTGCAGAAACCCTGATAACAGTCAGTTTTATAATGGCTACTTTTCTTTGGATCACATACAAAGTGATTATTGTTTCAAAGGCTTTCTGTCCTAGAAAAGAAAACCGAGGTTTAGGTTTTTTTCCTGCTTAGGAAACCTCACAGAAAGTCCCTTCAACTTGCATGGCGTTTAAAAATATGTACTATGTCTCTCTGTCCTATTAATAGTTACTGTCTGAAGCAACGGACTTTCCGAACGTTGGACTTCTACAGGAAGCATCAGGATGGGATGACTCCGGCCGGTCTTGTATTTTTCCAGTGCCAATGGGATCAATCTGTCACACACACCTTTCATGAGTTATTAAGTGAGTGATGTGGAAGAAGAAGAAAAAACAGTGGGCAGTGGTTGTTTTTTCAGGCTTATTTCCAGAATATATTTATATGGTTGGCACCTATGAGGCAAGCAAGTGCTCTTTTTCCACCAAAATGGTGCTGTTATTCGTGCCAGAGCCGTGTGACTACATTACCGAACCCTCAAACTGACTGCAATTTCTTTTACATCTGAATTAATTTGATTTGCACATTTTCATTTTCATTCCTTGAACGGCTTTTAGGCTCTTCAAAAAAGTTAAACAAGTTTCTTACTGTTGCATCAGAAATGCTGAATCATTTGAAAGATGCTGAGTGTCTGGTTGCATAAACTGTGAGCTGATGACTGTTTTATTGAGGAGACATGCAAAAATGTGCACTGTTGGTGGGCCTCCAGGAACATGGTTGGGAACCACTGGACTAGACTGAAAAGTAGTCATCTCAGGGAGATTTGTCTAATTTAAATCAGAAAATGAAAACCATTTACCTCTTTGCTTGCAAGTTGGTCGAGCTACTTCTTAAGACAGTCTTAAGGGATAGTTCACCCAAAAATTAAAAATAGCCCATGATTTATTAACCCACAAGCCATCTTAGGTGTATATGACATTCTTCTTCCAGGCGAATATATTAAAAAATGTCCTGGCTAATCCAAGCATTTCTTAATATAACTCCGATTGTATTCGTCTGAAAGAAGACTGTCATATACACCTAAGATGGCTTGTGGGTTAATAAATCATGGGCTATTTTTTATTTTTTGGTGAACCTTTAACAAAGTGGCTAAGTTTATGTAACTGGCCCCAGATTGCTTCTTTCTTTAGCAAAACCTGGCAACACTTCACTGGTGATTTGTGACTGTTAGCTACCGTTCCAAAAATCATAAGAGCTGGGTCATGTGCGTTGGCTAACCCTGATTGCTCATGTTCTGCTTGATGTATTCCACAGATATGAGAGAGCCGGTGTTTGATTTCAACAGACCTCCAGTGTATCACCCACCTCAGAAGAAATACCCTCACGGACAGCCGCTCCGATACGTGGACCGCTACAGAGACGGAGCAGAAAACACATATGGGATTTATTAAATGCATATGCAAGTATCATGTTTGAAGCAGGAGGGTTTTTTTTTTTTTTTGTAATAAACTAAATGTTATGCATTTGTGTTGTGGTTTGCCTTTAAAGTCACCATGAAATCAAAATTGACCATTCAGATTTTTTTAATGGAATATTGCAGTATTTATTTTAAATGATTTATCTGTGCACAACATGCCCATCCCCTCCCTCTTGCAGTGACATCTCTTCTCTGATGATGTGTTTACTGGCATGAGGGCGGGGCAACCTGTCACTCACATGACATCCACCAATAGCAAACCACATTAAGTTTTACCGCATACGTCTTTTCACTTGGATAGTCTTCACTACTGTGGCGTATATCACAACTTTAGTTTACTCATATCATTTATTCATATATCTGTTAATATTATCTTTTGAGCTGACATGAACTAACAATGAAACTGATTTTTATTATCAAAGATAGGAAATGTATTGCTCAATGTTCATTTATAGGTTGTGACCAAAACTATAAATAAAATAGTTAACTCAAGTGGTTTTGTAAATAGAAGGTCTAATAATTCCACAATTAATATCAAGAAATGTCAATTATTTTGTGACGCGTTTGTGTAAATGTCAGTTCTTTGTGTATCCTGATTCTTGGATATCGATCAGCTTTCAAAGCAGTTTATGACTCAGACTTACCTATAATTAATTCACCATTTGATGTGAAATAACGACAGATTTTTATAATTCACCCTTGCACTAACCAACAGCAGTTTCCTCAATGTGTTATTGATATAATCATTGCTTCATTCCATCGGTTTTCCTTCAGATGGGTGAATGAAAAGGTCAGTATCAACAAAAAAACCTTTGTAGGAAAAAGTGAAAGTAAACTTTGATAGTTAACTAAAATACCCGGTGTTGAAAGGAAAGGAAAGGGAAAGATGATGAAATCAAAACTAAAAGTAGATCAGTAAGAATGATTTATCAGCATGTCCCTCCATTAACCTCTGGGATCGCGTAACAGTGCTGAGACAGAACACTTCTGGACAGAGTTGGATGCACTGGGCTTCATGTAAAATAATGCTGCTTGCATTTTTAATCATTAAGCAGAAGTTTTACTTCAAAACACTTAGTTCTAAGCACTTGTCGGCGCTGATAGTTATCGTTATCGTAGGTCTTAATTCCATGAGGGGTATGGGGGCTATTCCAAAAAGCAGGTTATGTGACATACCCGGGTATGTTTAAGAGTAAGCGGATAACCTCAACTTTCGGTTCCAAAAACGGAGGTAACTTTCAGGGTATGTAAGTAACCAAGGCAACTCATTCTCTGAACATAACCTGCCCCGGAGCAGCTCATGATCCAGGGTTAGTTTGCTTAAGAGGTATTCAGGTGTGTTTTATATCATTAATATAGTTATTAATATAAACCAAATTTGTTTTGGTTATATAATATTATATATTAATTAAAAAAAATATAACAAGGTAATATTGTCATCTCACACATGCATTCAATTAATTAGCATCAAACAAACAACAAGTCTTTATGCTCCATGCATAACGATTACTTATTAAACGAAGAGATTGAAAAAATTATTGCACAACCACCAAATAGGTGTCGATGTGCATGAAGTAGGTTATGTAAATCGCCATTAAACAAACACTTAGCGTCTGTTTCCATGGTGAATCATCGATTCGTCGCTCTGTTGAGAATGTCTTGTGTGTTAACCGGGAACATACTCGGAGTTGTCTGAACTTACTCCCGGGCTCGTTTTTGGAACCAGCATACCTCGAGTAAGCAAGGTTTGTGTTAATCAACCGAGAGTTCAGGTTATATGTGACGGAGTTAACCTTGCTTTCTGGAATACCCCCCTGGACACCACCGATCTAACGATAACGACACAGATACTGTTGTATGGTAAATCAAGAAGAAAAGTATGCACTGTATTAATGAACAGAAAAAAACACATAAGTGTAGTCATTATTACTCATTCAAACTGTCTATTATTTAATTATACTTTACTTTATTAGAACTATTTTAATGATTAATGAACTTCTAAATGATTGAGATGGCCAATCAAATCAAAGTAGGCGGGGTTTACGTTCTCTTTTGGCTCGTTGCTTAGACTGTAAAAAAAAAAGATTTTACTGAAAAAGAGTTACTGAAGCCTCCGGAGGTCCCGTCTATGGGAGCTCCGAATATGGCGCTGGCATCTTGCGCAGATTTGGGGCCGAGTCTGCGCAGTAGAGATCTCGGGACCGGAGTCTGCGAGGTAGACAGCAGGAAATAAAGGGCGCGATATCACCTCCCACATTCTCGCAGATGCAGAATAATTCATTATGTCGGTGTGAAATAAACAGTTATGGAAATGTAGAAATGAAAGCTAAAGCTCCAATCTCGTCCCAAAAAATCCAGAAAAAAGTCTGTTAGGAGAGAAGCCGTCAATCATGACGTCACACCCCCCGTTTTTATAGCATCAAATAACTGACTAAACATTTAAAAAACGAACACTTGAAATTAAATCATGATAAAACTGCCTACAATGACAGAAACCAACTTTGGGAAAAAATATTTGAAGTGTAATTGTTTAGTTTGTTTCGCGTCCATTAAAAAACATGGAAGGGCGGGGGTTATGACCTATACTGGGACCGGGCACCAGGGGGGCGATCGAGGCGCGGAGGCTTCAGTTTCTGACAGGAGTGCTATACAGGCTTGGCTCGTTCAGTCTTCACACACAGACGAATGCGTCAATCTATCGCTTAATGCCAAGGGGGTAATCCAGCACCCGGAGAGCGTAGCTTCCATCGGTGCAGCCATTGCTAACCAAGCCATCACCTGCTGTTAGCGTCCCATTGATTTTGGCGTCACTTTGACAGCGAATAACTTTACATCTGAGGCGTTTAAAGACTCCATTTGTCCTTTGTTTATTTCTAAAGAATCACGACAATGTATAAAAGGCTCCATTACCTTGTATCTTACACTATCGCCCTGTAGAAGCCGTTTTTGTAAAAATAGGCTAACGATTGTGTCAAAACCACACGACTCTCTGTCGCACAGTAGAGAAATTACCGTATAGACAGGAGGAGAAGCTCGCAGGCCATCTTTTACTGTCTGTGAGGCAATCGGGGGGACGTGGAGGCATAAAGTCAAGGGAGAAGCATGGAGAGAAGCCCACCGAGAGCCACAATCTCTGCAAGATTCGGTGAATCAGATTTGACTTTGCACAACTACTAGAAGACGTACAGCTGTCAGACAGGTTGCTCACGTCACATCTACATGGCCAAGCTCAGTCTGAGGCTGCGCAGTACGCTCAGCCATCAGGAAGTGAGCGCTTCTAACTGACTTCACTGCTCTCCGTTGAAGTCTATGGGGTCGCTGTGTCCATTTCGGCCGCTGCAGAGAGACAAAATGCACACAAATGTGCTCTTAATAATATTCAATCATTGAACATCTTTGATTTTAATGAAGAAAAAAAAAACTATATGAGGGCGATTTAGAACCTGTAACCCTCGACACTGTTTACAAAAATTCTCCCACCAGACCACTCAGGAATTCAGATGTTATCAGCGGATCTATGTATTTATTCACTAACGGGAAGAATCTCAAAACTATATATTAAAACGTAAATTAATGCAAATATTATTTGCAAAGAGTCCCAAAATTATTATTTCCCAACTAGAATTAGACCTAGAATTGAGTTCACTGTTCTGTTTCTTTATGCTTTATAAAAATAAAAAAATTGATTCCGCCTGACTTTCAAGAGGCAGATGGCAAACTTTAACACAACTTTATTGCCGCTAATTTACCATAATAAACTTGTCATTTATTGTCGGGCGTTAATTCCAAGAGAATACTTGCAACACAGCGAGTTCTATAATCTGAAAGATAAAACAATATAGTATAAATTACATCCGGTGTATAATATTTCCAGGGTGTATTCAAGCTCACAACATGTTTGTTTATTCTGGTAAGCTAACATGAAGCACAGGCCGGTCCAAAGTTAGACATGACATCATGACTAATAGTACAATAAGTACAAAAACTTGTTCTTTGTTTGTTCCAGTAATGGGTGTGTAAAAGCCTTAACGAGCTGTTGTTTAATTTTTTTGAGTTGTTTATTTTGATAATAAATACCACGAGTCTTAGTCAAGCCGACCCTGTCTTCTTCCTTCATTTCCTACACCGAACTTTGCTACATGTGGTATTCAGTGTTCTCTTGCATAAGAAACAGTCACATTTTCAATCATTATTTGTCATTTTTCATTGTATGGAGAAGAGCAGCGTGCACATTCTGTCAAACCTCACGTTTTGTGTTCCACAGAAGAAAGTCATACACTTATGATAGGTTTACAGTTTATTACTCTGAGCGTTTGGCAGACGCCATAGGTGATCTCAGGACCAGGCAATCTTCAGCATCTCGTCTACATCCAGAAGTTTCTCCCTGGGTTTTCCCTGGGATTTTCCTCTCTTCTCCTCCTCTGCATTAATCTTCTCCCATTGGGGAAAAAGTACCGTTTTCACACCTGTTGACACGCACGATCCAATAATAAGCAGAGAAATGTGTGTGCAAATACAGGTGATAAAAGAGAGGATCAGCTGAAAGATTCAAACCTAGTGAGCTGTTTACGCAGGAAGCATCATAAGGGATTATAAAAGTATTCCCGACGTTAAAGTTGTTCCAAAAAGCTTATTCTTCCCTCTTAAGTGCAAGAGACACGGCACAGACAGATGTAATGTATAAATGTTCAACTTAAAATAATATTAAAAATATATTGGTATTAATGCAATAATGCCTTCTCTTAGCATTAGCCATATTAAAATAATGCAACAATTTAAATATGAAAAAAAAAAAAATTGTATTAAGCCTTTTGCACAATATTTTAGTGCCACGTTAAAATAAAAATATTATTTAAAAAAACACAATTTGTATTAACGTATTAATTTAATGTAGAAAGGTATTTGTTCAGCATGTAATAAAAACATTAAACTTAAAATAATGTCAAAAATCTATTTGTATTAATATAGTAATGTATTAATTTGATTTTAATGTAAAAATGCCTTCTCTTAGCATTTAGTGCCAGGTTAAAAGTAATAAAATTATTACATACATACTGTACATACATACATACACACACACATACATACACACATACATACACACACATTATATATATATATATATATATATATAAACTACAATTTATAATAATGCGTGAATGTGTTAATTCTATTTTAATGTATAACACCTTTTGCTCTGCATTTTATTGCCAGGTTAAAAATAATAAAAACATCGAAATTTAAATAATAAACATTATTAATGACTTTGCTTGTGATATTTCTCAGACTTTGCTCACACAATAATATGCCTTCACTTCACAAGATTATTCTCAAAATATGATTTATTCTTTCAACGTTACAAACTTTTTCTCAATTATATTTTTTATTCGTAACGTGGCACTACTCGTGTTATACTGCCTAAATATACTTACTCTTTTTTGATATTTGATAATTAAAAAGGGACTATTTCACGCAATAAATAGTAAAAAAAAGCATCAAAAAGTATGTTTTTTATGCATGTTAAGTATGACATCTCTAGTTTAGCAGCATGCTAATGCACACTCTATTGGGAGCAATAAGGAGCAGCATTTGTATGAAGTACGTCCTAATCAGTCACATGTTCGTTTGACTTTAGTTAGGATGCTGCAGCTCACTAGGTTTGGTATCTAGCATGTCTCTGTGAACACGACCTCGTGTTTGCAGAAGGGCAGTGATCGCTGGTGCACCCGGTTTGTTGACTGATATGTCCAGTTTGCCTGCCTCCATATCTTGGATTACAACACGTGCCGTATCGAAACTGTCGTTCATGGTGGTGGCGATCACACCGGTGGGACCCCGCTTCACCCAGCCACTGCAGTACAGGCCTGCCAAAAATACACACACGATTATACACTCCATGACTATATACGGTACTTTTACACCACAACTATGCCGTGTTTGCCACAGGATAGTTTTCAGAAGTTTAACATCCAGTCATTAACATCCAGTCCAGTTATTGCAAGTTCGTAACTGCAAGACAAGTCAAAATTATGAGGTTTTTTTCTCAGAATTGCAAATTTATATTTTGCAATTCGGACTTTATAATTGATCTCTCTATGCATTTGAGAATTGCTATCATTATTTATTTGTGATATATGGGAAAATAAAGTGATAAACATATGACTTCTCAAAATTAACTTCTCTTGTTGTTTCTGGTTTGGAGACCATGGCATTGGTCACAAACACATTCCCACAATGCTCTTACCAGCTGTGTCCTGCACTCTTCCCATGTCATTAGGCACAATGGCTTTCCAGGGATCAAAAGGCACAGTGGGGTCGATGGGAATGCTCTTATAGCCGATACTGTTGATGATCAGGCCACACTCCACATCCTCAAGCTGACCGGTGGCCATCGCACGCGCGCCCTCGCCCGACCCCTGACGAACAACACAGAGACGGCACAAGATATATTACATTATAGAAATAGATTCAAGATTCAAGATTCAAGAGTTTTATTCGTCACATACACAGTTATATACAGAATATACAACCGGCAGTGAAATGTAAACAGGTCCGCTCCATGGACAGTGCAAATTCACAGTTAAAAACACAAGGAGGAAATTATAATAGAAATAGGATATAAAAAAAGTACTCTCTATATATATATATATATATGTCTATATCTGTAGAATTATAAATAATCAAGTCAAGAGAAAAAAAGGTAACAAATAAGGATAAAGTGGAATAAAATAATTGAAGTAGACTTTGCAGTGAGTAAACTGTAGACTTATAAATATGTGGTTAACAAATGTATAAAGAGTATAATGTGCAAACAGGTTTATAACAGGTTGTTACACAGTAACAACGAGAACAGAAAGTGCAGTGCAATGTCAGTGTATCGATGTTTATCCTGAAGTGAAGTCACGTGATGTTAAGTGACTGAGTTCAGGAGTCTGATGGCCTGGGGGAAGAAGCTCCTCCTGAGTCTCTCAGTTTTGGCCATCAGGCTTCGGAAGCGCTTACCAGATGGTAGCAGCGTGAAATGAGGGTTTGCAGGGTGATTAGAGTCCTTGATGATCTTGGTAGCTCTACCTTTGCAGCGTTTGGTGTAGACGTCCTGCAGAGACGGGAGAGCTGACCCTGAGATACGCTCGGATAAGCGCACTACTCTTTGCAGGGCTTTGCGGTCATGACTGGTGCTGTTCCCATACCACGCTGTGATGCACTGAGTTAAAACACTTTCTATCGCCCCTAAATATTGCTAGATATAACGAATATACAGTGTAAGAAATATCAGAAGATGAACAGAGCAATATTTCTGGGGCTGGACAACATATTGATTATCCACGAAATATGATTAAAAACTGAATATGTTATTTTCAGCATCATTACTCCAGTCTTCAGTGTCACATGATCCTTCAGAAATCATAATAATATGAGGATTTGCTGCTCAAGAAACATTTATGATTATTAATATTAGTAGAAAATGGTTGTGTGGAAATGTTTTCAGGATTATTTGATCAAGTTTGATTTTGTCATTTTTTGGTCAATCGAATGCGCCCGTTTCTAATAAAAGTATAAATTTCTTAAAAAAAAAAATACTGAGAATTTCTCAGAATTGAGACTATTTTCTCAGAATGGCAACTATTTCTCACAATTGTGAATTTTGCAATTCGGATTTTATAATTTAGTTTAGAAAAGAGTCAGAATAGCAAGTTTATATCTCTCAATTCTGACTTTTTCACAAAATTGTGATATATATATATATATATATAAATAATTGTATATACAATCGACGGTATACCACCGTCATTTTGATTTTCATAGTAATAAAATCATTGTTCAGTTAGAGAACACACTACAATTAAAAACTGAACGTGTCTGTTCAACAACAGTGAGCCGAACGGAAGTCACGGCACAAACGCAGCAGGAGTCAGATCTCATTCATCACGAGAGCGAAGAGCTGAGCTGAGCTAAGCACGGTTTTCAGATCATGCCTATGTTTCATAGGAATTCATTGAAAAGTTGAAACACTCACTTTGCTCCGCACCGCTCCGTTATGAATGCCCCACAGTGTTGGGTAAGTTACTCTAAAAAAAGTAATTCATTACTAGTTGCTGTTAACTTTATTGTCCCCTTGGGGAAATTTTTGTTGCAATTGTTAAAAACTGTAAAAACTACACCACGCCCTGTCCCTCCACACACACAAAAAAAACACACTTCATCACTACTGAGACCCGCTCAGTAGACCCTATGTTACGCACACCACGCAAGGCTCATTTAAAATGGACTGTGGCAAAGTGGAAAACTGTTCCGTGGTCAGACGAATCAAAATTTGAAGTTCTTTTGGAAAACTGGGACGCCATGTCATCCGGACTAAAGAGGACAAGGACAACCCAAGTTGTTGTCAGCGCTCAGTTCAGAAGCCTGCATCTCTGATGGGATGGGGTTCATGAGTGTGTGTGGCATGGGCAGCTTACACATCTGGAAAGGCACCATCAATGCTGAAAGGGATATCCAAGTTCTAGAACAACATATGCTCCCATCCAGACGTCGTCTCTTTCAGGGAAGACCTTGCATTTTCCAACGTGACAATGCCAGACCACATACTGCATCAGTTACAACATCATGGCTGCGTAGAAGAAGGATCCGGGGACTGAAATGGCCAGCCTGCAGTCCAGATCTTTCACCCATAGAAAACATTTGGAGCATCATAAAGAGGAAGATGCCACAAAGAAGACCTAAGACAGTTGAGCAACTAGAAGCCTGTATTAGACAAGAATGGGACAACATTCCTATTCCTAAACTTGAGCAACTTGTCTCCTCAGTCCCCAGACGTTTGCAGACTGTTAGAAAAAGAAGAGGGGATGCCACACAGTGGGAAACATGGCCTTGTCCCAACTTTTTTGAGATGTATAAAATAAAAAAATGTATAAAATAATTTTTTTTTAAAAAGAAATCCTTATGGTTGTATGGTCCAGGCTCACAAATATGATCAAAGATGGCTGTAAAAATAAATCTGCATTGTTTATCCTTTTGATCTTTAATTCATTCATTAAATAAAACCTTTCATTAAAGTAAAAGAAATGTAAAGTGTGTGGGTGTAGGGTGGAATCACATTAGGGAGTATAAATATGAGGAAACACAATGAGTAAAACCACAGAATATAGTTCTGATGTGCAGCAAAGGATGGTTGAGCTTCACAAAATAGAAAGTGGATGTAGGAAATTAGCTAAAGCATTAAAAATTCCCATTTCCATCAGGGCAATAACTAAGAAGTTCAATCAACTAAAGATGTTATGAATCTGCCTGGAAGAGGACGTGTGTGTATATCATCCTAATGCACGAGAGGAGGAGAGTTTGAGTGGACAAAGACTCTCCAAGGATCACAGATGGAGAATTTCAGAGAGTAGTTAAGTCTTGCAGTCAGAAACCAACAATGAACAACCACCCCCTACAATCACCACATGTTGTTTGGGAGGGTTTCTGTGGTCGGATGCTTTTGTTTAGATGTGTTTGGTGTAAACAGGGATAAAAAATACCCCGTTCCCACGGTTAAAAATACAGCTGGATTCTAGTAAAAACCAGCTGATTAAAATAAATCTTTCCTTTGCTAGAAATCTTATAATGGGCCATGGTTGGATCTTCCATCAGGACAATGATCCAAAACAAACATCAAAATCAACACAAAAATGTGTCACTGAGCACAAAATGAAGCTTCCCATGACCATCCCATGACCTGAACCCTATAGAAGCTGAGTGATGAACTGAAGACAGGGTTTCTGCAGGTTTTATGAAGGTAAAAAGACCTTTTTAAAACCAATTAAAGAAAATGTAAGGACTAAATTGAAGGGCCATGGCATTTAAACAATGCCCAATTGGCACTAAGGGGCCTAAAGTGTGCCAAGAAAACATCCCCCACACCATTACACCACCACAACCAGCCTGCACAGTGGTAACAAGGCATGATGGATCCATGTTCTCATTCTGTTTACGCCAAATTCTGACTCTACCATCTGAATGTCTCAACAGAAATCGAGACTCATCAGACCAGGCAACATTTTTCCAGTCTTCAACTGTCCAATTTTGGTGAGCTCGTGCAAATTGTAGCCTCTTTTTCATCAACAAGGCATACTTGAAAACTAGATGTTTTTCTCTTTTCACACCATTCTTTGTAAACCCTAGAAATGGTTGTGCGTGAAAATCCCAGTAACTGAGCAGATTGTGAAATACTCAGACCGGCCCGTCTGGCACCAACAACCATGCCACGCTCAAAATTGCTTAAATCACCTTTCTTTCCCATTCTGACATTCAGTTTGGAGTTCAGGAGATTGTCTTGACCAGGACCACACCCCTAAATGCATTGAAGCAACTGCCATGTGATTGGTTGATTAGATAATTGCATTAATGAGAAATTGAACAGGTGTTCCTAATAACCCTTTAGGTGAGTGTAATATGATTTATATTATGATTATAATGCAAATTATATTATGGCCAGCACTGGTTTTTGATCTCATGATGATTCAGCATTATTTAGAAGATGAAAGATTGTTGAAGGAGTAGAAGGATCAGAAGGTAGAAAGATGGGATGTGCAGGTAGGGAACAAGACGGCAAGAGCACTATTAAGTGTTGAAATGATAGGAAGGAGAACATAGATGGTTAAAGAAAGAAAGGTTAAGAAAGAAAACTAAAGTGAAAAACCTAAAGAGAAAGAACTTCTTTACCTTCTATTTGTGCAAGAATCTTTAATGGGAAAAATTACAATGCCCTGTTAAATGATTAACCCGATTGCTGTAACTTGAATAGGCTGAATTAATTCAAGACCTAATCATTTACATTACAATCTTAAACCCAGGGAGAAAGAGGAGGTGCAAGCTTTCCATTGTAATACAAGTTTTAGGAAACTCTTCTCTGGGAGCGTTAGATAGCATGGGATCTGATTGGGGAAGTTATTTTAATGGAAATGTAATGAAAGCTGTGTGTTATGTTAACCTCTGGCATTAACTCCACAGGGTACACACCACAGAGATCCAAATGGTCAAGAGTTTGAAAGACACCATAAATACCAAAGAACCCTTTGCTCTAAACCCAGATCTGGCCTGTATAAACAGCATCATTCAAAGAGATCCCTCAGGGGACCTGGGTGTGATAATGATCACAATACAGCAGATTGAGTAAACACAACTGCAACAACAGCTTAAGGTGGAACGGGTCTGACTGCATTTACACAGCAGCAGTCAGATCTGACCATTATAAATCAGTTTATTTGACCTTTTTCTTTACAGAAACATGATCATGATGATGATCCATGTCTTTGTAAAGTAAAACAAGTTCTCTCATAATGGCATAAAACCATAACAGGTTAAAGCCATCTGCAACAACTGTCTGGCTAAGGCCATTAAAGAAAAATAAGATAGCACCATCTATCTTAGTGAAATTTGTGTAAAGGTCCAATATTAGACTGTTTCTCTCTCTGTGTTTGTTTTCCTTTCCTTAACATAGGAGATGGAAGTGAAGATACTTCATGAAGCCATTCACACCCCACAGCACACATAGCTACATGACTTCCCAGTGTAAAAACTGGAACTAAATTATACAACACAGATTATGGTAGGATAGACACCACCCATCTCCTATACACAACATACACACACACACACTTTTAACTCTAAAACCACACAACATCTCTACCTGGAATAGATCATAGGACTATCCAGGCCAAAATCATTCATATAATGCAAATCTATCATACATTATTCACCTTCATACATATAGGACAATGGAAATTATGTTGAACAAATTTACGGCTTGCAGCCATGTCAACTTCCTGTATGTATTCCATGTAAGGTGCATAAAACGTGCATGGCTATCGACACGCATCAATTGAATGGCAATTAATTGATCAGTAAATTGATGGACAAAATCTTTATTATGTCCAGTCATTAGCATTGTTGCAAACTGGGAGGCCCCCTAGTTTCCAACATATGACTAATGACAATATATCTAAAAGAGTTAGATGCAGAGTGCAGGCATTTCTATCAATTAATAAAACAATTCTCAGTCCGACCTGCCTTACCTTATTGAGTGTGTCTTAGCCTGTATATCAGATACACAGAAGATGAGTGCAAAAGCTAAACTAGTAAATCTCATTCTCTAAGTGATTTGATTTTAACATTAGCTTTCAGTAATGATTTGAAAGTAAAAACAACTGATATAGACAATTTTATAATGGCAATTATTAAATTGTACATTTCTATGTTTAATTATGTGATATATTGTAATTATGCATACTTCTGGTAAATATACTAGTTATATTGATGTTTTGTTACCCTTCCTTTAATTCATCCAGACCACGTTTAAATTTCACTTCCATGTCAGTGGTAGTGAAGAATCTGGCTGTCAAATGAGACCTACCCACTAAATATTTGACCCTGAGAAATGAGACCGTATTTACCACTCGCACTTCTGACATGAGTTTATCATGTGTTGTTATTTTTATGTTTATCCAACAACTCTCTTTTCCCATCTCACAATAACCAGAAATTAATCAGTGTTCAATTTTTGCATGCTTATTCAGTAGTTGTTCAGGTTTCTCACACACAATGGAGCATCATCAGTGAAACGATTCCTTCACCCATGGAGATCTGACCTGCCCGGCAAACCAAACCTTCTGCTTGAAGGTGACCGAGGACTTCTCAAAGGGTCAGCTATAGCTAAGAATCCTGGGGAGGACAGGACACAGATGCTTCCTCAAAGTGTAAAGACACTTTCCACTGACACTTTCTGCTCATGCTGATGGACACAACAGACTTGGGACATTCAAGATTCAAGAGTTTTATTTGTCACATACACAGTTATATACAGAATATACAACCGGCAGTGAAATGTAAACAGGTCCGCTCCATGGACAGTGCAAATTCACAGTTAAAAACACAAGGAAGAAATTATAATAGAAATAGAATAAAAAAAAAAAGTACTATATATATATATATATATATATATATATATATATATATATATATATATATATATATATATATATATATATATATATATATATATATATATATAAAATCTGTAGAATTATAATTAAATCAAGTAGAAAAGAAATAAAATAAAGAAGTGGAATAAAATAAGTGAAATAAACTGTGCAGTGAGTAAACTGTAGACTTATAAATATGTGGTTAACAGAAATGTACAAAGTATAATGTGCAAACAGGTTTATAACAGAAAGTGCAGTGCAATGTCAGTATGTCAGTATGTTTATCCAGAAGTGAAGTCACGTGATGTTAAGTGACTGAGTTCAGGAGTTTGATGGCCTGGGGGAAGAAGCTCCTCCTGAGTCTCTCAGTTTTGGCCATCAGGCTTCGGAAGCCTGGCTTTTTTCACCTGTGTCTGAATGTGAGCAGTCCAGGTCAGGTCCTCGGAGATGTTTACACCCAGGTACTTGAAGCTGCTCACTCTCTCTACTGGTGACCCGCTGATCATGAGAGGGGAGTATGTCCGTTGCTGTCTCTTCCTGAAGTCCACAATCATTTCTTTGGTCTTGCCAACATTCAGAGAGAGACAGTTGTCCTGGCACCATGATGTTAGTTGCTCCACCTCGTCCAAGTATGCCGTCTCATTGTTGTTGGAAATGAGGCCCAGGACAACAGTATCATCAGCAAATTTGATGATAGAGGTGGAGCTGTGTGTGGACAAACAAGTCATTCTACAGACTGAAAACTATCGCAATCAAGTGCAGGTGGAAGCAAACCTGACCAACAGGATCATAGATATCCTGTCCAACTGCGACTGCATCCAATCAGCAGAGTACACCTACACCTAGGTACTGTGTAACAGAGGTGTATTTTGCAGCATTTTCATCTTCATGTTCAGCCTGTCTTAATGTTGTTATTTCAGGTGACTACTTGATTCCGGCACCCATGGACCTGTGCTGTTAACAAGGATCAGCACCATGAACACTCCGGAAACATATTCCAAAATATGGAAACAGGGAATATCCAAATATGTCCCCTTGGAAACTCATATGAATTTGTCCCAAGGGGCCAGGGGCCGTCTGTAAGGAGCGGTTTTCCTGCTAAGACAAAAGCTGAGATCCAATGCCCTGACCAAAACAATAAAACTCAATCTGAAGAGAAGATCTCACAGAGAAACTGTACGATACCACCCTGGCCAAAACCTTCTCCACCTCTTTACCTCATCCCCTCCCTTTCCCCCCTTCCCCCTGATTCAAGTCCCAGAATGCAGATATACTACAGATGATTTATCTTGTGAATCTATTGTTTTATCCCTTTCATGTCTGGTGTCTTTTTAAAGGTCACAGTGCGATTGGTAAAATGGTCTCAACTTCACTGTAGTCACTGATAGGGTTAGAAAGATTGAAACATATGAGAATTGTGTTCTCCCTTTTTGAGTGGTCTCTTCAAAGATATCTGATCCTCTCCCCCAAACTGGGTGTTTTTGTTGCAAATATTTACAAGCTTTTGTTCTGGTCTGGGTATTTAAGGAAGGGTAGCAGAGCTGCCATTTGGGAACACTCTGTAGACAGAAAACCCCCATGCAGTGTTGTGTCAGTGTCCTGAAAGGCGCTCAAAACTTTTTTCTAGTAGTGTCGCATGAGGAGTTTGTAGGAGTTTCCGTAAATCTTTCTGTCAGGGCAGATTTATACGGAGGACTCCATGACCGGAGCATGGCGCTAAGCATGAGGGGCAATCTGATTTCTGACTGTCACTGTTATTAACAAGTTGCAGCTCTCGTGACTATTGCTAAAATGACACTTTCTGTTATGAGTAAGCATGTGCGACTCACTTAAAAGGTAAAATAGTTTACTGTGCAATCCTCTGTAATATCAGAACTGACTAATTTGCGTCCGTGAGGTAATGTAATTAATCGCGAGCATTATCCTCCGACTCCGACTCCGGGTCCCATGGAGGAACGAATATTTGAAATTAAGAGAAATCAACGATCTAAATTAA
Organism: Paracanthobrama guichenoti; assembly: GCA_018749465.1. NCBI lineage: Eukaryota > Metazoa > Chordata > Actinopteri > Cypriniformes > Gobionidae > Paracanthobrama > Paracanthobrama guichenoti. The sequence goes on from CM031954.1 coordinate 32,213,464, forward strand.
ATCACAACTAAACTTATGATCAGCTGTTAAGTTACAAATGTAACAAAGTTACAAAGAACTGGAGTCAGATAAAATTATTCATGGAGTCAGAATTAAAATTCGATAACCATAAATGAAGTGAATTCAACAGAAATGCTGAAAAGGCTTACACACAGAAGTCCTTCGACCAGGCCGTTAGATTCCGTTCTTGGGCTAACGAATGGACCTTACAAGTGCACCCCAGGAAACATCAGAAAACAAAACGCAGTTCATGACCCCTTTAAGCACAAACGCACTTAATTTTGTGAAATCTCTCAGAAAACAAGACTTTATTTCTTCATTTTGCAGGTCAAGTAAATGTATCCTGATTTAAGGATGTTTTGAATTTTTTTGTCAAGCATGCAATTTAATTTTGACTGACTTTCATTAATCTTCGGAACACAAATGAAGATATGTTTAATGAAATGGGAAAGATTTCTGTCCCTCCATTGACAGTCTAAGCAACTACCACTTCAAAAAGTTCATAAAAAGATCCTAAAACGAATCCAAATTCTCCCAAATTCTCTGAAGAGACTCGATCGCTTTATATGATGAAGGAAAGTCTTACGGGTTTGAAACGACATTAGGGTGAGTAAATGATTTTAATGAGTAAATGAGCAAATTTATTTTTACAGTCACCCTTGCGCATATTTACCACGGTGGCCAATAATTCTGACCACAACCATATATAAATCCAATGAACCATTTCCGTACAGATACAGATAACAAACTCCTACTGCACAAATCCCAAACTGGCAGAACAGAAATAATATTATGATAGGCTTATCATCACACCGCTGATTACACTTCTGGTAAGTTAAACATCTGAAGCCATCATTCTTCTGTCTCAAGTGTATCAGGACTTTCCAGATTAAAGTCTTTCCATAAACATTTAGGCTCAAATTATGTGGGAGACCGACAGGATGGTTAGTGGCTAGATATTTATGATCTGCAATCAGGTCACAGGAGTGATACAGTATAAACTCTAATCAAATCGTAAGGAGTACACCCTCTCCAGCTGGATTACTTCAACCTAAAATGCCTTCTGCAACCCATTTACGCAAACAGAAATTAAATCTATATAAATATACATCTGGAATAATTTGATTGTGATCTATAAACAGAGTGGACCTATTCGGACATCACGGTCGTTTACCTCAAGCTTATTAAGAGCCAGTCGGATTCCTGTAGCTCTTTTCCCATCAGCCCCGGCAAGAACCTCCACGGGACTGCGAAAGAAGCGGAAACCCCAGCACTTCTCCACTTTATCATCTCCTCCTTCCTTCACAGCCTTCATCATTAACTCTGTCAGTCTTTTTCTCGGTCTGGGAAGGTCTAATAAACACACACACACATATGTTTCCATGCTTTGGAGACTGTCCATGCATAATGACTTTGTACAAATAGTTTTTTTTTTTATCCCCTTACACTAACCCTACCCCTAACCCTACCTATCACAGAAAACTTTATGCAATTTTACATTTGACAAACAAAAAAAACATAATTTAGTATGATTTATAAGCTGTTTTCCACATGGGGACCAACAAATGTCCCTACAAAATAAAATCCTGGTATTATTATCCTTTTGGAGACATTTGGTCCCCATAATGAAGGGTTTACCAGGTGCACTCACACTCTCACTCATACACACACACTCACTCTCACTCTCACACACACACACTCTCACTCTCACACACTCTCACAAACACACACACACACACACACACACACACACACACACACACACGCACACTCTCACACGCACACACTCTCTCACACGCACACACTCTCTCACACAGACACTCACTCTCACACACACACTGCTGCAGAAGGTGATGCGTGAGTCGTGCAGTCATACCAATTCAAACAGTTAACCCTTTAGGATCTAATGCGATTTCATGCATTCGGACAATGTTAAACTGTTAAAGAGTTGGATTTTCATGCTAAACATGGCCACGTATGACAGAAAACCTTGTTCAGCTTCCCAAATAACCCATTGTTAAGGAAACTTTTTTTTTTCCCAGAGCTGCAACGAGTTCTGCAAGTGTGTTTGTTTGTTCCCGGTCATGAGTTGAAACCGCAGGCGGTGAGTGAAACTGCATCAAATGTGTGTTTTGTTGGCAATTGTAAGTGCATATAATGCAAACAACACAAACGTATAGTGAATTAAAAGTTATCCAGGGAAGGATAATGCCAAGGATGTATTGTGTGTGTGTGTGCGCACTCTCTCTTCAGCTCCACCCACTGCACTCCTCCACGAGTTCGGCTGTTTCGAGAAAAGAAAAAAAAAAAATCGGTACAGCGTATCTGTCTTTTATAAATATGATAAAACTAAAGTCTCTTCAGAGATATGAAGGATGCAGTACTACTCTATTGGTGCTCAAGATTAACATGAGATTGACAGAAACTGGGTGTTACCCCTCCTTTAAAACTGCCTTTTTGCCTGGCATGTTCTTGTTATGTTGCTTACCCCCTTCTCTAACGAGCACTTTAAAAGCGGGGTTTTCAAATACTCACACACGCTCCACACACACACACACACACACACACACACACACACTCACTCCACACACACACACTCACTCCACACACACACACACTCCAGACACACACACACACACACACACACACACACACACACACTCACTCACTCTACACACACACACACACACACACACACACACACACACACACACACACACACTCCACACACTCACTCGTACACCTGTCAGTATGAGCACACACATATACAAGCCACACACACATTGAAAAACTTTTATGCCCTAGAGTAGATAATTCCAAACATGCAAAGAATGATAGTAGACAATCCGGAAACTTTCTTTTAGAGTAATTCACGAAGTAGTAAAAGTCCCTTTATGTACCAGAAGGAATGCTTTAGATCTATCCAGAAGATTAAATGTAATTCCCCAGAATACCCAAGGTATACAAAGATGTAGAGGACAAGCTACGTTTTTTTTGTTTTTGGAAAGTCACTCACCGTATAGAGCAAATCATTACAGAAACATTTACGAGTATCAATGTTGAAAAGCCGTGCTGCTTCATATTTTCTTGTAAATCGTGATACATGTTTGAATGAATGGAATAAATGGAAAGTTCAAGAGAACGGCATTAATTTGAAATAGAAATCTTTCATAACATTACAAATGTCTTTACTGCCACCTTTGATCAAATTAACGCATTTTGCTGAATAAAACATATTAATACATTTAATTAAAAAAAATCTAAAAATGCTAAAAATGTTTTGCCCCAAACTGGAACTCATGAACTATAGTCTTTAATTTAAGATCATTACAAAGTTTTCGTGAATTTGAACAGGGATTTTGTTTTATTGTTTTTTTTTTTTCAATTTCGATCTTGATTTAGTATCAATTCATATGTATATAGCCTACTGTATAAGGACAAATAAGTCACCTAGTGGGTGATGGCATCATTACAAAAAAAAAAAAAAAAAAAAAAATCCAGCCACAAAATGACTCTAATTTGCCTCTTTACATTGGAATTATCGTTTTTAACCTTAAATTACTACACTAATTGTAATATATTAATACATCATAAATATTTTATGTGGTCATTAATGGACCACAATTGTTGCAAAAATAGTATTTAGTACCAAAAGATCACCTCAAAATATTCAATAAACATTACTGAACAAACATAAAACATTTATTTATTGAAAAATAGTTACGATGTATGGTCATGGTCAATGTATACGAGTATGAGTGTGACCAATTAGTAAGGAATACCTGAGGGCTAAATACAACAAAAAAAAATAACATTAATGTTAACAATGTTGCATCTCCATCACTCGCCATAATAAAATGTGGTTGACGTAATAATCAATGCACTCTATGCTGTGCTGTTCACCAAACATTGCTGCAAATACCTGTATAGTGAAGCTGTTGTCTGTCCGCTTAAGCCATTCAAATGTATTGACACAGCGCTGGTTTGTTTAGAACTATTGAGAGCGCCATGATCCACGTGACGTGACAGCGCGCGGCGCCGGGAGATGAACGCATGTCGCGACTCTGGCTTTAATTGTTATGCCACATTAAGTGCACCAAAACCCTATTTATTGAAAGAATTTCGTATTAAAACTTAAAAAAAATTTAAAAGCTTAGACTTGGTTTCATGTAATAAGCAGGTTTGGTAATGCGTGAGAGTTGGCAACCCTGCTTATAATTAACAGCTCAAAATGTATTAGTTCCTGAAAGTGCTTCAACGTCGTGGTCATGGGCTCGATTCCCAGGGAGAGCAAGAATTGAAGAAGATGTAAAAATGTGTACTTTGAATGCAATGTAAGTCGCTTTGGATAAAAGCGTCTGCCAAATGCATAAATGTAAATGTAAATTATATTGATCATTATAACAAATGCAATTTTTGGAGCCCAACAGCATCATTCCCTGTTCTTTTGGGGTTTCACAGAAGAAAGAAAGTCATACAGGTTTGGACCGACATGACGGTGAGTAAATGATGGCAGATTTTTACTTTTAGGTGAACAAATCCTTCAATTGTGATGCTTTTACCTTTCAAAGCTTCTGTGATGCCCTCAAAGTCAGCGGGCAGCATGTCGGCTCTGGTGTTCGGAAGATTCACCATCTCTCTGAGTTCCTGAAGAGAAAATAAACAGTCCTATTCCCTGCGGCCTTATACAGTCATTCCGAAACCTTTCATTTACAAAGTCGATAAACAGTACAATTAGTACAAATTGTCCCCCCATGCATTCCAAAACTTAAAAAACAGGTTCCTCTGCTTTATCTTCCACATTCACACCTATCACATGTCAAATGGCTTTCATTCACTCCAAGCATGTAAAGCAGGAAGAGTCATACCTTGATGGTACACGCGATTTGAAGAGGTCCTCGCCGGCCTACAATCAAAACCCTTCGCACATTACTGCCCGCCAACACTGCCAGTGAATTCTGGGTAATATCTGTCTCCTGTAAGAGAACACCAGAGAGGATAGAAGTTGGATACACATTACTGCACATACATTAGGAAAATCAGATTGTGGAAATAAAGGTGGTTTAAAGGGGTTCCCCTTTTTACAAGATGTAAAATAGGTCTCTGATGTCCCCAGAGTGTGTATGTGAAGTTTTAGCTCAAAATACCCCACAGATCATTTTTATAGCATGTTAAAATTGTCATTTTTTTGAGGGGGAGCAAAAACACGTTTTTTGTGTCCCTTTAAATGCAAATGAGCTGCTGCTCCCTACCCCCTTTCAAGAAGAGGGCGGAGCTTCAAGAGCTCGTGTTAGCAGCTCTGATTACCTCACGCACTGAAACTGTTCAGCCTTTTATGTTCAAAAGTCAGACAATGATGGAGAGACTCAAGAAGAAGTGACAACATGTAGAATGAGACGGGACGTTTCTGATTGGTTAGTTGATGAATTTATGTAGCTGATGTGGCACTAACTCATTGATTAGCATATTCTGCCATGATAATCTATAAATCGCTTGTGTGGGAACTGTTGTAAGATACACAGAGCCAGAGAATATCTGCTGCATGAAGAGAGAACATGTATAGTTTAGTTTAATTATGGTTATAACTTATGTTGTCATCTTTTGACATGCTTTTATGACATGCTATTGCATTTGTTACATACTATATTGCAGTAAAGGTGAAAAGACTGATGCGACAGCTTGAGCAAATTCCTAAATGTGCTCTACTTCAACTCTTCCTCTTCTCAACATGGCCTCACCCCCTTTGATGCATCTTCCCGGGGGCGGGGTTTATGTAAATTTTAGGGTTAGTGATGTCACTAACCCGTGAATAAGTTTGTTGTAGTCCTTAAAAAGTGATTTCTTTAAAAGAAAATATCTCGGAACTGTGAGCGTCGTAACTTTGCAGATGGTTTAAAATACAAGTAAAACCCTCTAAAATGCAAGTAAAACGTCTCAGGTTACTGGTGTAACCTACAGTATGTTCTCTGAATAGGTATGACGCAATGGGAACGCCCTCTGGGTGTGCCGATTGTCTGAAGCCCTTATAGAATCACGCCAATTCATTGGCTGATGGTGCGGACGCCGCCCCAACGCTCTTACATCGTCATATTATACTGGCACGCGCGCCTTCTGCTCCTCAGATTTCTCTGCCGAAAAGGGGGCCTGTCGGCAGCGCGAGGAGCTTGGCAGTGAACGCAGTGTCTTGTTACCTATTCAGAGAACATAGGTTGCACCAGTAACCTGAGACGTTCTCTTTCATAGGTTCACTCAACGCTGCGTAGCTATGATGCAATGGGAACGATACACCACACACGCCAAGCTAAGCGCTGCCATATCTGGCTCAAAGAATACCAGATAACAAACATGGCCAGATCAAGCGGATAGAACATGCAAACCCGGAGCCATGTCGAGATCCAAACTATAGAATCTGACAAAAGTGTGTGGGGAGGACCAGCCTGCTGCTACACAAATGTCCTCCAGAAGAGCCCCTCTAAAAAGAGCTTGAGAGGAAGCCACACTTCTGGTAGAATGTGCCCGAATGCTGAGAGGTGAAGGTAGACAAAGTTGTCAAACTTTCACCAGCACGTCTCCTATCATACATGAGGAGCAAACACACTGGATCATACTCTTTGTTTAAGAACGCCTATAAAGCTCATTCACTACTAGCTTTTGGAACGCAAGAAATTCAAGAAAAATTGTTTACATTTCACTGCCGGTTGTATATTCTGTGACAAATAAAACTCTTGAATTTCTTTCTTCTTTTCTTAGGCCGAAGGGAAGGATTTTGTATTGGTAAGCCCTCCCTCCAAAAGGCGAATCTGAGGAACTTCCTGTGTCGTTGGACGACCTGAATATGGAAGTAGGCATCCTTCAGGTCTATCGTAATGAACCAGTCCCCTGCATGTATCTGAGATAAGATAGCCTTCAGCGTTAACATCTTGAACTTCCCTTTGTAAAGGGAGAAGTTCCGACGGCGAAGGTCTAGAATGGGTCACAGTCCGCCGTCCTTCTTCGGAACCCGGAAGTAAAGGCTGAAGACCGTGGTGGGTGGGGGATGACCCTGGTCGCTCCTCCTATTAGAGAACTCCTTTTTAAAAGAGGGACACTCTCTAGACTGAGAGGGAGGGGGGGGTTGGAAGAGTCCCTAGCCCTCCTAAGCATAAACTGCTTGAAAGCAGCCGACTGGGACTTGGCGGCTCTAAATTTCTCCACTACCGTGTTGACCACCTCCCCAAACCATCCAGACTGAGACACTAGGGTGAGGCCAGCGTGTCCTCAACTGCAGGGATGGCGGAATAGCCCCATTCCACCGTAGTTGTGTGAACTCGACCGGCAGAACCCCGTGCACGTGCTCGGGAGAGGGAGGGAGAGAAACGGGGAGGCCCGTCTGCTCGCACTCCACATCCTCAAGCTCAACATCCGAACCCCAGGTTGCGGACCTGAGGGAGGCCTCCGCAGCCTCGGGAGCGCGACGGGGGACAACGAATGATTCCTTCTCAAACACAGCGAGTCTAGAGCGGAGGGTTCTGAGAAGGTGATTTTCGCAGAATTTGCACTTAGAAGAGCCCTGAACATTTAACACACTTACTGTGAGGGTCGTCACTCACGATAAAGCGAGTGCATGGCGACAGGCATCGACGAAACTCCATGACACTTCACCACAAGGAGAACAAAGTTCCACTATCCGCAGTCGCTGAAGTGCTGGTGACGAAAGTTGTACGAATTCCAATATATTTGGGCCAGAAAAACCGAAACCGAAGGGCTAGAAATGGGCGCTTCCACCACGCGTGCCAGTATAACATGACGACGTAAGAGCGTCCGCGCCATCAGCCAATGAATTGGCATGACTCTATAAGGGCTTCAGACAATCGGCACGCCCAGAGGCATCATAGCTAGGCAGCGTTGAGTGAACCTATGAAAGAGAACAGTATATCAGTCTGCTGAGTAAACTAAAAAAATTACGAGCCAATGGCGATTATATTGCCAAGGTGTGCATAGATGGTTGAAACAGCAATATTACACAATAACTAAAGTTAAAAAAGTGTGAAATCATAATCAACCACCCCTTTAAAGTAAAAATGCACTTTTCTGAGCTTTTCTGCATCAGGCATATTTTGATAAGAAAATCCTAATTTTTTTTATGACCCTATTAGTCTGCATTTAAATTGCTTAATGCACATCTATTTTGACATATTATATTTTTATCCCGTCCATTGCTATGGCTATGTCAATCATTGCAATTTCCAGAGTGAATGCCACACTTATATAGAGGTGTAATTTCGACTTTATATCATGCGATTCTAAGAAAAAAGTCAGAATTGTTAGATAAATAGATTGCAGTCTTTTAAATTGTTTTATTCCATTTCATAATTTGTTATAGGTAAATAACTAGAAGAATAAAGTGCAGTAAATGCTAAAATTTACACTACAAACCATTTTTTAAACAATGTATTAAATGTATTATATTAGTTTGTAGAATCAAGCAACATAACAGACTGCTTCTGTAGAGCTAAAATAACTTGCACATTCAAGTTACAAATAGCCTCGCACACTACATTAAAAATGTGGATAGCTCTCCAATCTTGATAAATGCAAATGCAGTGATGTCTGGATTGGTCTTCTGTAAGAGAAAGCCAAAGGGGATAGTAGCTGGATGCACATTACAAAATCAAAACAGGAAAGGGTGGTTTGAACATTAACTTTTCTGGAACACAGATACAAATTACATGTGTTATCAGCTCTGTTCAGTAGGAATGTTTGAACATTACTAGGGCTGCATAATATATCGAAATTATCTAAATATTGCACATTATTGTACATATCACAACGGCACACAATATCTGAATGATTTTAATAGGTTACTTCAACATTGTGAAAAGTGTATGTTTTAGGTCGACGCATACAGCAGAGAATAGACTGGGCACACGACTGTTACTTATGTGACTTGCTTGACATAAAAAAATTGTAATTAATTAAATTATTATTATTATTAAACGCAATAACTTGCAAAAAACAACTCCTTGCAGTAACCCTGCTGACACAGTAAACCTGCTAATACTAAACCTGCTGACACAGTAAACCTGCTAATACTAAACCTGCTGATACAGTAAACCTGCTATTACAGTAAACCTGCTAATACTAAACCTGCTGATACAGTAAACCTGCTAATACAGTAAACCTGCTGATACAGTAAACCTGCTGATACTAAACCTGCTGATACTAAACCTGCTAATACAGTAAACCTGCTGATACAGTAAACCTGCTAATACTAAACCTGCTGATACAGTAAACCTGCTGATACAGTAAACCTGCTAATACTAAACCTGCTGATACAGTAAACCTGCTAATACAGTAAACCTGCTGATACAGTAACCCTGCTGATACAGTAAACCTGCTAATACTAAACCTGCTGAAACAGTAAACCTGCTTATACAGTAAACCTGCTGATACAGTAAACCTGCTAATACTAAACCTGCTGATACAGTAAACCTGCTAATACAGTAAACCTGCTAATACTAAACCTGCTGATACAGTAAACCTGCTAATACAGTAAACCTGCTGATACAGTAACCCTGCTGATACAGTAACCCTGCTAATACTAAACCTGCTGAAACAGTAAACCTGCTTATACAGTAAACCTGCTAATACTAAACCTGCTAATACTAAACCTTCTAATACAGTAAACCTGCTAATACAGTAAACATGCTAATACAGTAAATCTGCTGATACAGTAAACCTGCTGATACTAAACCTGCTGATACAGTAAACCTGCTGATACTAAACCTGCTGATACAGTAAACCTGCTGATACAGTAAACCTGCTAATATAGTAAACCTGCTGATACAGTAACCCTGCTGATACAGTAAACCTGCTAATACTAAACCTGCTGAAACAGTAACCCTGCTGATACAGTAAACCTGCTAATACTAAACCTTCTAATACAGTAAACCTGCTAATACAGTAAATCTGCTAATACAGTAAACCTGCTAATACTAAACCTGCTGATACAGTAAACCTGCTGATACAGTAAACCTGCTGATACTAAACCTGCTGATACTAAACCTGCTAATACAGTAAACCTGCTAATACTAAACCTGCTGATACAGTAAACCTGCTGATACAGTAAACCTGCTGATACAGTAAACCTGCTGATACTAAACCTGCTGATACTAAACCTGCTAATACAGTAAACCTGCTAATACAGTAACCCTGCTGATACAGTAACCCTGCTAATACTAAACCTGCTGATACAGTAACATTGCTGATACAGTAAACCTGCTGATACAGTAAACCTGCTGATACAGTAACATTGCTGATACAGTAAACCTGCTGATACAGTAAACCTGCTGATACAGTAAATCTGCCAATACTAAACGTGCTAATACAGTAAACCTCCTGATACAGTAAACCTGCTGATACTAAACCTGCTAATACAGTAAACCTGCTGATACAGTAAACCTGCTGATAAAGTAAACCTGCTAATACAGTAAACCTGCTGATACAGTAAACCTGCTGATAAAGTAACCCTGCTGATACAGTAAACCTGCTGATACAGTAAACCTGCTGATACAGTAAACCTGCTGATAAAGTAACCCTGCTGATACAGTAACCTGCTAATGGTAACAAAAAAAAACCTTCAGCATGTCCAGAGGGGAGAGAAGTATCCGGGCAACATCCAGAGCCACATTTCCCTGTCCTAGGATCACAACTGTTTCAGAGCTGAGATCAGGACACAACTGCAAAGCAGAAGTAAAAAGTCTTACATTAGACAGGCCATTCTAACTACAGACATAAACACATCTGCAGTGATTTAAATCAAACTGCACCTCCTTATTGGTGGGAAGTCCGTTGTACCATCCAACAAAGTCTTTAGCTGAAAAAACCCCAGACAATTCTTCACCCGGAATTTCCATGGATCGATTTCCCTCAGCTCCGTAACTCTGAACAATAACAGATGGGTGGAAGTAATGTTTATCACAGTTTATGTCATTTTGACCCAGTTTTAGCTTGTCCCAAAAATGCTGGTTTGACTGCTGAAAGGTCTAAACAAGGAAAAGATTTTTGTGCTCTTTTTTATCTATCCATCCATCCATCCATCATGCATACAACTATCTATCCATCCATCCATCCATCATGCATACAACTATATATCCATCATCCATCCATCCTACAACTATCTATCCATCATCATTCATCCATCCATCATCTATCCAACTATATATCCATCATCCATCCATCCATCCATCCATCCATCATCAATCCAACTATATATCCATCATCCATCCATCCATCCTACAACTATCCATCCATCCATCCATCCATCCATCATCAATCCAACTATATATTCATCATCCATCCATCCTACAACTATCTATCCATCATCATTCATCCATCCATCCATCCATCCATCCATCATCTATCCAACTATATATCCATCATCCATCCATCCTACAACTATCCATCCATCCATCCATCATCCATCCATCCTACAACTATCCATCCATCCATCATTAATCCAACTATATATCCATCATCCATCCATCCATCCATCCTACAACTATCCATCCATCCATCAATCCAACTATATATCCATCATCCATCCATCCTACAACTATCTATCCATCATCCATCCATCCATCCATCCATCCATCATCTGTCCGTCTGTCCATCCATCCATCATCAATCCAACAATATATCCATCATCCATCCATCCATCCTACAACTATCCATCCATCCATCATCAATCCAACTATATATCCATCATCCATCCATCCATCCATCCATCATCTGTCCATCCATCCATCCATCGTTCGTAGGGCTCAGTGATCTGAACTTTTTCACCCAAAAACAGAGGCACATAACCTCAGATCAATGAGGCCTACGATCAATCAGTTCCAAAAAGAAATACAAAACCTGTGCTAATTGAAAGAAAACAATCCAATATTTGGTGATAATGCAGCATAATGAGAGGTTTACAAGAAATTTAAAAGGCCTTTTAGACCCGGAAAACACAAAATTAGGTCAAGGATCTTCAACACAGAACATGCTTTATGTAGCAACAGTTTAAAAAAAAAAAAAATTCATCATCCAATAGTACTTATTTTATTTACATGCCATAGTCATTGGTGGGTGTTAATTTGTACCCAGGATTCACTAGTGTTTTGGTGTTGTGAGTGTCTCCCTCACCAGCACTACAGCGTGGTACGCCCTTCTTAACTCCTCAATCGTCACATCTTTTCCCACATTCACATTACCATAGAAACGGCATCGTTCATGTTGGGCCGTCTGGGTGAAAGTATTAATAACATTCTGGAACATTAAAAAGAGGAACAAAAAACATCCATTAATTTAGCAGTACGTATTTATAGCAGTGACTATATCTAGCTAATACAAAAATAAAGCTTATCATGAAATATAAAGCTAAAACACAAACAAACGGCGGAGGAGCTTGTTTGGGCTATGATAAAATGATAACACAGGTCGTGCTGCTGTCTGAAACACTCTTATCATGAAACTTGTGTCTATGCAGGTTCACTGAAAACATTTTAAACATGCCATGTAACAATCAAACAGATGACCTCAAAACACTGGTGTTTGTTCTGGTTCCCATGAGATACTGTTTATAACCACTCATGCTACACAAACAGAGAGAGTGAGTCGTTTCACCTAATGGTTTTTAAAGGTAAAGTCATGTGCATTTTCAACAAATGCAAATGCATTACAATAAAAGGTGATAAGAAAGTATAATAACATTGAATCAACATGAAAAAGCATTTCTAATTTCCATGCAGCAACTAAAAATAATAACAATGAGACTTTTGAAACTGTTGTTGAAACAAATGTCCTCAAATGTCCTAAACTATATTTTCCCTGTAAATTGCACTTTAAAAGTGCAGTGTAAATTTTAGCAGTGAGGTTGTGAATTGCAACCGCCCACCGCTCACCCCTTGACTATATTATTATGTAATTATTTGTCCCATTTCTATCTAAATATATATTTTTAAAATGTCATAAACTTTATATGACAGGATTATTTATTATGTATGATTGATATAGCCTAGCAAAATGATAAATTAATATTAATTAGGCTATAATCTATTAATTAACCGGTCTAAATAAATATAAGAATTCTGTCTGCCAAGCTCTGATAATGTATGGAATATTATATTAATATATTATCCATTAAAAAAAAACCAATAGGCCTATACCTTTAGAAGCACTGATGTGTCTGTCATCACATCCTGCTTTAAGTCTGTGCAACTGAAATGCTGCTCTGCAAATTGTGCAGTTCACCTGAGGTTCATCATGAGTTACTGGACAGACTCATTGATACTTTTTTTTTTAATATTCAGCCCTATATCTATATCTGGAGATCCTCTTGCGTTCAAACGGTGGACAGTGCATGGACTCCGCCACTATGGCAACAAAGCGAAAATCAGATTCTATACTACTTTTGAAATGTATTTATTTATATTTGCTATCAGTATTTCTCCACACTGCAAAATCCTTATGTGTTTATTGAACTATGTGTGGACCTATGTAAAATACGGGACAAATCACGTCCCATGTTGGTTTGATACGGGACGCGTCATTTTGTAAATACGGGATGATTACGTATTTCACGGGACGGGTGGCAACCCTACTCGTCAACTCTAGTAGAAAAAAAACTTTAGTCAGGGGCAGCCCTACTAATTTCACATATTTTCAAACTAGCATATCACAAAGGGAATTCTGGGTTGAGCGGGCGGTGGCAAGCGGAATGAGCGAGCGGAGCATTTACTTTGGAAATCAGGGTCCCAGAGTCTGGAGGAAGAGAGGAGAGGCACACAATCCACGTTGCTTGAGGTCCAGTGTAAAGTTTGCACAGTCAGTGATGGTTTGGGATGCCATGTCATCTGCTGGTGTTGGTCCACTGTGTTTTCTGAGGTCCAAGGTCAATGCAGCCGTATACCAGGAAGTTTTAGAGCACTTCATGCTTCCTGCTGCTGACCAACTTTATGGAGATGCAGATTTCATTTTCCAACAGGACTTGGCACCTGCACACAGTGCCAAAGCAACCAGTACCTGGTTTAAGGACCATGGTATCCCTGTTCTTAACTGGCCAGCAAACTCACCTGACCTTAACCCCATAGAAAATCTATGGGCTATTGTGAAGAGGAAGATGCGATATGCCAGACTCAACAATGCAGAAGAGCTGAAGGCCACTATCAGAGCAACCTGGGCTCTCATAACACCTGAGCAGTGCCACAGACTGATGGACTCCATGCCACGCCGCATTGCTGCAGTATTTCAGGCAAAAGGAGCCCAGGCTAAGTATTGAGTACTGTACATGCTCTTACTTTTCATGTTCATACTTTTCAGTCGGCCAAGATTTCTAAAAATCCTTTCTTTGTATTGGTCTTAAGTAACAAACTAATTTTCTGAGAATTTGGGATTTTCCTTAGTTGTCAGTTCTAATCATCAAAATTAAAAGAAATAAACATTTGAAATATATCAGTCTGTGTGTAATGAATGAATATAATATACACGTTTTACTTTTTGAATGGAATTAGTGAAATATATCAACTTTTTGATGATATTCTAATTATATGACCAGCACCTGTATAGTTATGCGGTGGCACAGAGTTAGACCCTTTTGACTCCACACAGAAACAGCAACTCGCGCGGCATGACATCACTTTTTTTTGCAGAGACGCTATTGGTTAAATGCCGGCAAAGTAGAACACAGAAGCAGCTTGAAGCGAAAAGCACGAGTATGTCTGCGGTCTGGAGGTATTATAAAGTTGATGACAACAACATTGCCATAGCAAACTGTGAGATATGTAAACTTGGGATTGCAAGAGGTGGAAAGGAAAAGGCTACATTTAACACAACAAACCTGATACGGCCCCTCAAAAACAAACACTCGACACAATACAGCGAGTTTACCCAGGCAACCCAGCAGAAGACGAGTCAGCTCACACTGCAGGAGAGTTTGAAGAGGAGAGAAAAAAAATGCCCCGTAACGAGACTCACAGCCAAGATAGCACAACTGATCGCAATGAGTGACCTGCCATTCGCCTTTGTAGAGAACCCTGGATTTTATGGATTTTATGTTTTTTATTATGCTTATGGAGCAAGATTCAAGATTCAAGAGTTTTATTTGTCACATACACCGTTATATACAGAATATACAACCGGCAGTGAAATGTAAACAGGTCCGCTCCATGGACAGTGCAAATTCACAGTTAAAAACACAAGGAAGAAATTATAATAGAAATAGAATAAAAAAGTACTAACTATCTATCTATCTATCTATCTATCTATCTATATATATATATATGTAGAATTATAAATAATCAAGTCAAGTAGAAGAAAAAGTAAAAAATAAGAAGTGGAATAAAATAATTGAAGTAGACTGTGCAGTGAGTAAACTAGACTTATAAATATGTGGTTAACAAATGTATAAAGAGTATAATGTGCAAACAGGTTTATAACAGGTTGTTACACAGTAACAACGAGAACAGAAAGTGCAGTGCAATGTCAGTGTATCGATGTTTATCCAGAAGTGAAGTCACGTGATGTTAAGTGACTGAGTTCAGGAGTCTGATGGCCTGTGGGAAGAAGCTCCTCCTGAGTCTCTCAGTTTTGGCCATTTCCTCAGCTGGCACAGGTGGTACAGTCTTTGCCTGGCTTTTTTCACCTGTGTCTGAATGTGAGCAGTCCAGGTCAGGTCCTCGGAGATGTTTACACCCAGGTACTTGAAGCTGCTCACTCTCTCTACTGGTGACCCGCTGATCATGAGGGGGGAGTATGTCCATTGCTGTCTCTTCC